>JBAMBP010001672.1:0-245039 GCA_037044515.1 Phortica magna
CACACACACTCACACACATTGCAATGCGAAGAACAAGAAAACAGAGTAGTTTTGCTACAATAACAAAAGCACAGCTGAGCGGCGCACAACGTTGAACGTTGAATGACGAAAACAATAAGCGCGTTCTCGCTTACACCCACACAGAGAAACCAGCACGTACGCACAGGCACACACAACGAGGGACCAACTCATTTTCGAAGAGCGCAGCGTAATTGTGCAAAGCAGAGAGAGCGCCAGTGAGTGAGAGAGCAAGAGCAAGAACAAGAGCCATGTGCAATGCAATGCGCTCAAATGCAATTTCGAAGTTTGCCTTTTTCGAATATGCGAAAAAAAGCTCGAAATATTTGTGTGTCTTTCTCGCTCGCTCTTCTTGTTTCTGTGGAGACTTTCTGCACGGCAGGCAAGCAAACAAATGCAATCGTTGATTACAGAAAAACTAAAAGGGATTCAAATAATTTGAACTAATGAAAAATCGCAATAAAATTTATAAAAAAAGAGAAAAAAACCTAAAAAATAATATATGTTTTTTCGAAGATTGTCCTTCGAATTTCCGGGTTTTGTCACTTTGACATTTGCAAACGTGGCGCAATGGCGTGGGCGACTCATGGCTTCTGAGCGAGCAAAAGGCACAAGCGCGCAAAAGAGACAAAGTGCGACAGAAATGGCTGGTCTGCCACCCAGCGGGGTGTGAGTGAGCGGTAAGGAGGGTGAGCGTGTGAGAGCATAAGCGAAAAAGCGCAAAATTCGATATTTTTTTTGTACTTTGCTTCGCTTTCGTTTCTTTTGTTTTGTTGTGTTTGCTAAAAGCATTTTCGTATTTTCTTACATGTTTAATATATGCGTGCGTGTGTGTGAGTGTGTATGTGTGTGTGTGGCATTGCTGTGCGTCTTCTTCTTCTCCTTCGGCTACTACTACTTGATTTAGCCCTTGTATGCTTCCTGTTTACAGTTAACACATGTTCTGCCCGCCCTCAAGTGTTGACACACGTGTGCGTGTGGCTTTAAGTAACACTGTGTGTGTGTGTGCAAGTACAAAATAAAAATCACTCACACACACACACACAGAGAAGCAAATAATACACTATAAAAAAAAGTAAAGTTTTGCCATTCTAAGGCAATTTCAAATAATTGCACATAATGCTTCGTCGCTCACGAATTAGCGTAGCCCCCCAACGCCTAAACACCCCTTAAAGCTGCCCCCCTTGCCTGCCGTGCGCGCCCAGCTTAATGCTAGACATGTTGACGACATTGTCAGACCTTCGAAATACAACAACAACAACAGCGAAATGAACAATAAAGTCAACATTGTTCGTTTATGGTTTGTGCTTTATTAACGTCGACATGACAATTGTTGAGGCGGCAGCGGCAGCGGCGGCGGCGGCAGCGACGCAAGCAGCGATGTTTCTCATAATGACAAAAAGAAGAAGAAGCAAAAAGGGCGGTTGGGCAAATGTGTGGCAATCATGGTTGGACGGTAAAGCTTCTAAAAGCGCAAATAAAAATCATTTTCGTGCTCGTTTTTATTATTGTTAAAATTTTCAGATTTTCCTCGTTTCCTTTTTTGTTTTTAAAAACATTTCTGCGCTTCTTCTTCACTTCTTGGTTAATTTGTTGTTCATGCTTTCACTTTTCCTTCGTTTTACTACTGTTTTCATGCTGTCTCCCTCTCTCTCTCTCTCACTCGCTCTCACTTGCTCCCACTCCGCTTTATAAGCGCTGACACGCTTCCGGCAGCAACGCCTACGATTCGGCTTCGCTTCAATTTCGTTTCTGTTTTGGTTCGACAGACGAGAAGAACGAAAAAAAGGACAACAACAATTACAATAACAACAACAATGGCCGAGCAGAAATGCCAAATGCTGACATTGTTGTTTCTGCTTCGGCTTCTTCTACTTCTGCCGCTTCTTCTTTGCTCTTCAAGCGCCAACAACAACAAAAACCGTCGTTGTCGTCATTATCCTGCCGCTTATTTCGCTCTATACATGTGTGTGTGTGTGTGTGTGAACAAGTTTGTTTGCTTAAAATATTTCGCCTTTTGCCTTTCACATTTTGCCGGTGTGTATTTGCATGTGTGTGTATGAGTGTGTGTGAGTGTGTGTGTGTGCCTTTCATTTATGTTTTTCTGCATACTTTTTCAGTTTAGTTTAGTTTTGGATTTCTGAAATCGCTGCCAGGCGCATGCAAGCCCCAAACAAACACACACACACACACACACACACACAAATAACTCAAAACGCTTTCAGTGTGTGTGTGTGTGTGTGTGTTTGTGCGCCTTGTGGTATTTAACCTTAATTTGATTTTTTCCTTGTTTTTCATGCTTTGCTCTCATGTTCTTTTTCGCTTTGCTTCCTCTTTCATACAGGTAGGAATTCTCGACTTTTGTTGTTGCCACGTGTGTGTGTGTGAGTGTGTGGAATTTTTGTTTAATTTTAGTCTTTTTCACTCATGTTTGTGTGTGTTTAGCTTCTTTGTTTGTTATTTTTTTTAAAGAGTTTGAGCACAAAAAATTGATTAAACAATTTCAAGTAATTTTAAGTTGTTTTCAGTGTGTTTATTTTTTATTTTGGCATTTAATAAAATTATTAGGGCGGAGCGACATCGTTTTTCTGTTGTAAGGTCATTTCGGCCATTATGTTATTCTAGAACGCCAATATTTTTGTCGTTATGAATATGTGTTACAGTGGAAAATACAGTTTCATTGTGTTAGATACGAATTTTGCATTTAAGTAAAGGCATAAATATGTATATACATACAGATATGTGTAAAGATACTAGCTATGTTGAAAAAGATGTCGAGTAAGGACAGCAAATTTCGGGGACAGAAGGAGAGTTCTGGAACACTTCTCATAGACATTAAAAATAGTATTTTTGATAATATGAATAGAGATATTGTTATAGATCTGAGGCAACAGACATGACCATTCAAAAACAACCCTAAGGAAACAATGAGAATGCCTTAATAAAAAAGGCCTTCCAAAGTGCCTTTCTGTAATGCTTCATGTGAACCGTTTACCTTTGAAAATGCTTCTGCACAAACATGAAAGGACTTTTAAAAAGCACCTTCATTACAATCAAACACAAAGCGTTTTAATTTGCAGCTGGAACATTAATTGATTTCAAGATTTCAAAGGCGCTCATTCCTTCAGCTTCGATTCTTGTATACTTTAATTTAACAAATCCCAAGCCTTTAATTAATTTATCGCCAGCACATTTCCACGCAAGTATCTTTCGTGCATTAAGCACATCAAAGCGCCAACGTTTGTTTTTGCTTCGCTTTGCCTTTTTAACAAATCAACAAATTTTTTAATTGCATATTTTTCTTGTGCTTCTTACTTTTTTTTGTTGTTTTTTAATGGCATTGCGTGCCTCCTTAATACATTTTGTCGCCAGTCGGTCAGTGAAGCAAGCATTATTATTACAAACATTTTTCACGCCTTGTCATGCATTTTGCAGGCCAAGTTGGCACTTTTATGATTTTCAGAACATTTCTTCTGCTTCACCTTTCACTTTGACGCGCCATTTCTTTCATTTACACTAATGTTTCTTTCTTTTCTGCTTCTTCTAGTGCTAGTGCTTCTTCTTTCGCTGCTTGGCGTCTTGCTTGTGTTTATTATAATAATTATAGCGCACAAATTGCAGCAAAGACATGCCATGCACAACAACAAAATTACTCATACGCCATGTGAATCACAAACAACGAAAACAATAAAAACAAAAGGCAAAAACATTACAAACGTCACTTTCTTTTTCACTTCTCTTATTTCAAATTGGTCACGCGCAATTTTTTGCATAAAATAATTCTTCTTTTCGTTTCCTTTGAATTCCGACAAAAGTTTTACAACATTTTCATGATTATTCATTTTCTTTTTACTTTGCTAATACAAAAGCATATAAAATTTGTTGTAAAAATGTTTATTGTTCAAAAGTTTATGCACGAATTATTTTCAATTATATGAAAAAGAAGATTTTCGCTTATAAACGAATTTAATTCATATTGAAAAAAAACAAGTGTGAGATACAAATTACATGTAATGCGATTTGAATAAAGTTGTTTCATTTTAATTGATTTGATTGTCAACCGACCAAAAGCCGCACACACACACTCACACACACATACACCTTTAATTGTTTTCGTGAGCCAACATTTTGCAATAAATTTAAATTCAAATTCAAATTTAATTAAATTATAATTATAAATACAAATAAATTTAAATGAATTTTCTTTCATTATTTTTGTCGCTTTTGTTGTTGCCCAACAATTGTGCTCGCCTGCAATTATGTTTGTACATGTATCTATGAGTCGTCGGCGCTGTCGATGCTGATAAATATTTTTGCCATCAGCATTGGCGTCAGCATAGAATGAAAGTGTTTCAATGCATTTGCGTCATAGCGATCGAGTACACTGAGCAAAACCAACAACAGCAAAGAAAAATTATATTTTATGCAAATTTCGGGCAAGAGGTTAAATATGTTTTGTATATACGCCTATGTTACATAGCGCCACACAACACATAAGACTAAACAGCATAAAACAGAAAATGCTTCAAATTTCTGGTATGTCTTATTCATTCTAAGCACGTATGTTCCATAGCGCCACACTACACATGCAGCAGTCTAATGTTAAAAACAAAGAACAACTTTAAATGCTAAACTGTTGTATGTGCTGTGTTATTCTTTGCTACATAGAAGTATTCTAATCAATAGAACAAATATTATGCGATGTCGAGTACTTTTGGAAAAGTATCTGCCCTACGCGTATGCAAAGATATCAAATGATTGCAAAAATAATTGAAGAGCGACTTGATAAAGCATGAGAATACCAAAGAAAACTGAAGACAAAGAGTAGCCAATCATCTAATACAACAATGCCGAAGCGTCATTTGCGTCTAATTTGATTTATTCATGTTTTCTTTAAGCCGACATTTCAATCAATTTTTTCGCCAAGTGTATTTGTCATTCATCATTTGTCAACGTCTTCACAAAAGCATAACAATAAATACAACAAGTCGGAGCGCCTCAGCTGAGCTGAGCTGAGCTGAGTAAATAGAGACAGTGTAGAGCCTTAGGCAATGACTAAAAGTATCTGTCGTACGTAAGCAAAACATTTGCAGGCCACACTTTCTTTTCCCCCTCTTGTTTTATTTGTATTATTATTTTTGCTATTTTCCTTTTTGTTGGAATGACATTTTCGATTTGTGCGCGTCTTTTGTGTGTAAGCCAACTTGTGTCTTCTGTTGAATAGCATGAAATGTATCTGCGACGCTCAGCACTCAGCATGCTTAGCTCAGCTTGCTGTGCATTTATTATATTTGCATGACAAAGTTGTGTTAGCAAATAAAATGAAATGAAAATGAAAAAAAATGCTAACAAAATAAACAAAAGCAAGAAAATAGTTTATGTTGAGTCTCTTGGCCGCAAGGATTATTGTGCGGTTTGTTAGTTTTGCAATAAAATTATTTTATCAAATATTAAAATGTTGAAATTGCAAAGAACTTTGCTGAATTTGTATTATTATATTTTAAGATTATTTTCTCTAATTTTCACAAGTCTCTCAAGGCTCATTTAATGAATGTTTTTTCAGAATATTTTTAAATATTATTAAATATATAATATTTTTACAAATACTTTTTTTATGTTTTTTTTTTAATATTTCTGTATTATTTTTTTCGGGATGGGAACGGGACAACCAACGTTATTTTTATAAATATTTTTTTTTATAATCTTTTGATCATTTTTTATAATTTTTTTTGAGTTCATTTTGTTCTCCAACCATAATATTTCCCATAACTCTGAATTTATTTCATAGCATGTGCAAAGGACTTTCAGCCTCCCTCTTCAGCCTCTCCCCCATTCAAGAAACACAAACCACACAATCATTTGCAATGCCATGTGACATTTACAAATGACGACAGAAAACATAAACCATAAAATTTGTAAGAAAAAAAAGAAAAAAAAATTAAAAAATCAATAGCATAAAACAAAGCGCAAACACGCTTAAAAAATAAATGCCTATACATATATATTTACATACACATGTCATAATCGTTCAGCCAACATTAAAAAACGACGAAAAAAAATACAAAAATTAGTAAAATGTATTTAAAAAATAGCATTTTATGTCATAAATCAATAGCGGAAACCATGCAAATCAGCCTACAACAACAATAGCAACAAAGCAGATGCCACACGACAGCTGCAATAATACAAATGTCACACTTCATTTAACAATTTCTCAGTGAAATTTGTGTGTTATTTTGCGCTTTCAGTCATAATTTATTACGCCATAATTTAGAGTCTTATCAGCGAGGAAGAGCAGCAGCAACCGCAGCAACGACGGCATTGCGCATACGACGCGTTGTGCGGTAATGCAGGTGAGGTAAGCTCGTGTCTCTGTGTATGTGTGTGTGTGTGTGTGTGTGTGTGCATTATCAAACTGTATCTTCATGTAAACAGACGCTAGTTTTAATAAGCGTTTATTACTGCATTAAAAAAAGCAAAAAGTTATTAAAAACGCTTATCGCTGATAAGTCGCCAAGACGTGCGGCGCACTCAAAGTCATGTCATAGCTAAAGACATACACTTGTTCTTCTTCTTCTTATTTTTATTCTTAATACTGCCGCTGATAAGATTGCCTTAGTTTTAGCCTCAAGTGCTGAGCTTTCTACAAAGTTGCCTTTGAATCATGTTACTTGAAGAGCATTTTTATTATTAACTTACTTTCTGCTTCTTTCGAAACTATGCCATGCTATATTCTAAGCATGACGTTACGCATAAATATCATTTTTTTATTGTTGTTGCTTTTTGATTGATAAGCATGCGTTTTTTTCCACTTTAATCTGAGATTTCATTGGTGAGATTTGTTTTGGTTTTGATTAAAATTTGCGCCATCATTGATATGAGACTTTTTTAGTGTTGAGTAGTGTAATTGCTTGTCTAATGCATGTATATGCGCGTAGACAATAATATATGGCAGCGATAAGTGTTTTTGTTTTATGACCTTTACAAAGTATTGACAGAAATTTACAGTTCATTGATTGTTGTTGTTGATTGTTGTTGTTGATTGCTGCTCGTTGAGTACGAACAATCGTTGGCAAGCAATTCATTTCAACGGCAAATTATTTATTATTATGCGCCACAAATAACAACTTCCTGCAAAAGTTAATAAGATACTTTTCACTCTCAGCAGCATAGAACATCTCACAATACAAATGGCTCAGCATTTAGCAGTCATATCGCAGCACACACCCCATTCGCTTAATCATGCCACGCACCTTTGCCCACTACGAAGTTCAACATTTGATTCCGAGCATGTCATTCGACACACTCATTAAACGAAATCGCACACTCATGTCTCACTAGCAACACCAACTAACTACTTCCATGCTGTCTGTGGCAGCATTAACAGTTCATAAACAACGACTGAAAGCAAATCTTATCTTCGAATTTGTTAGAATTCAAGTGAAGAGAAGCCTTCGCACTTTGCTCGCAAATCGTTCGATCGTCGCGGGCGTTCGCCACTTAGATTGATTTGCAGCATTGAAAGAAATGTGCCACATAAAAATATATATATAAAATATAAAAAATACAAACAATAAAAGAATTAAAAGCAAATCCGAGAAAACCAAATCGTAAAAAAGTTGTAAAACTTGAAAAATATATAAAAGCCAAGTGACTTTAAAAGTAATTTCCAGCTGAAAAAATACTTATGGAAATAGTGTGCGACGACTTTCAACAAGGGCAGCGGCAAGTTAAAAGAAAACAGCAACAACAACAACAACTTGCCACAGTTGCCACAGCAGCGTACAAACCCAGAAGCGTCTTTGATTTATTATCAAATTTGTTAAACGCATTTTTCCTAAATTATTCTGCCATTAATTTGATGCTTAAAGATGAGTGGCGGTCGCGGAAATGGCGAAGGAATTTTGCTAAGGGTTCAAGTCATGGCAAATTTACTTGAAGTGACAGGACAGCATGGCATGGCATGGAAGAGCATAGGAGAGGAAAAGGCGCGCGTCCTAAACTGAAGTTCAAAAGACGCGTTAAGAAACCCCGAAAAAGGAAAAAATAGACAAGTGTGGGTGTGGCAGCTTGGCAGGGCGTGAAGAAGAAGCAGAAGACCACAACGGAAAATGCTCAAGCAGCCAAAGACAAACAGCAAAGTAGAAAGTAACATGAATGTATCTGTTCAACGTGCCGGAACGTCTTATCATTCATCTATTTTTCCTTTTTTCCGCTTTTTCCTTCCTTTATGACTCAATTTATTGTTGTTTTTGTTATTTATTAAACGGGAAGTGTTTCCATTAGTTTTTTGTATTAAGACGTAGTAGAAGAATGGTCATGGCATGTGCGTGTGCGTGTACGTGTGCGTGTGCGTGTGTGAAAATGGGCAAGGCAAAGTCCAAAATGAAGTCAATAAAAAAATTATGTGACAAGCAACTTTTATTAAATCATCGAAGGCAATAAAATAATAACAACAACAACGACAATACTTTTCATCATTTTAGCCATAAAAGTAAGTACAGTGTTCACTCTACGAATGAACACACACCATTTTGGTTGATAAAAGTAGAAAAACAGTCGCAATCGCCAAGAAACTATAGTTCGAAAATATGCAACTAATCTATGTTCCAAGACATGCCAGCAAACATAAGACATTTGCTGGCAACAAACGATTTGCATGCTCAACTCTTATGTTTCTGTACGTCAGCTTAGCACATAGCGCATTTGCATATTGCAGGTTTTTATGCTTGGTTTATGTGTGGCCAATTTTGTTAGAAAATAATCTTTTTGCTGTTGATTGTGCACTTAAGCAAGTGTTTACTGTAGTTCATGAGTTCAATTAAATCATATGAAGTACTTGAGAAGAACTTAAGGTAGGAGAGATTCTATAAGATTGTTGGAACTTTTCGAAAACATGTGCGTATGTGTTTTCGCGTGAATTTCAATGGGATTTTCTTTGTTTTATACTTTCGGAACTCACCATTTATGCCGCTTATGAGTGGATAGTTGCCATCACGGCCGCCGATAAGATTTTTTAAACCAGTTTCGATCAGTGTTGGGGACGATCGCTCCCTGTCGCTCATTTTCTCATAAAATTTTTAATTTTAACAATTTCCACAAAAAGTTAATAATAAAATGTTGTTTTTGTCTTTGGTTTTCTCCGCTTGACTTTTGTTTTATGCGTTTTACTTTTTATATCGCTTAGAATTTTTTACAAGTTTATTTATATATTTATTTTTATAACAGTTTTTAACACAGCGCGTTTTTGGTTTTAGTTAATTTTTAAGTTTTATTTTTGTAACGTATTTTTGTTTTTTTTTTTAATATATATATTTATTCTTTATATATGTATTTAAATAATTTGTAACAATTGTTAACGTTGCTTGGCTTTGCTGCTTTTTGTTTTTGTTAAACAATCACAATTGAAAAAGGAATTAGCAGATTTTTCTTTATTTTTATATATAATTTGCTTTTAATTAATTAATTAATTAAATTAAATATTGCACGTTTGTTTTTTGTGGTTTTTTGTTCTTGCTAATGAAGCTTAATTATTGCTTAGTAAAAGTTGTTTGTTTGTTGTTGCTGTTGCTTTGTTTGTATATAAGAAAATGTTCTCAACTTTCTTTGTGTATTTTTTTATTATTATTATATATATATATATAATATATTTAGCTATAAATAAAGGCACCGCGAATTCATTCAACAATAATTATTATTAACAACAACAAAGACTCTGATGATGTTTTACGTCAATGAGGTTTATCAACTATTTTTTTATTTATTCTTTAATATTATTTATTTAATTATTTATAATTTTTTAAGCGTTCTGTTTTGTATTTGTTTTAATTCAAAGTTAAATGTTATTTTTTTGTGATTTAAACAGCTTCTTTATGATTTTTGTATTTTCTTTCTTTGTTTTGCGTTTTATTTATAATTTGAATTTTTTTTTTTTTAATGTGTGTTAATCCTTATATTTTTTCAACGCTTTAAATTTGATTTTATTTATTGCGTTTTGTTAGAAATTTATTCATGTGTTTTTTCTCCTTTTTGCATAAATTTTTGCACAGCTTTTTGTTGTTTTTGTTGTTCTTCTTTTTAAGTTGAAAATTTGTGTGTTTTAATTGTTTATTTTTAGTTGGATTTGCTTACGCTTCTGCACACACACACGCACACACTCATGCGCTGTCGTGTTGTCTCGCTTTGCGTTTATAAACAATTTATGTTGTTGCTTTTGTTGTTGTTGTTGTTGTTCTTACTTTCTTTGCTTGCAAAGAAATTGTAACAATTTGTATACGAAAGAAGTTATTTTTAGATTTGTTACAAAAAAAGTGCGTTTTCTGCTAATTTGTTGTTGTTTTTCATTTATTCTTCTTTATTTATTGCAAATTACAATTGTCACTGTATGTGCTGGTGTGTGTGTGTGTGTTGTGTGTTGCTTGTATGCGTTTTGTATCTTTGAGATACGCGCTGCAATGCTTTTCCTCATGCGTTAAATGCCATTTGCCGCACACTTTTCAAATATTTCTCAGCTAATTTGTTGCCGTGCGTACTTTTTGTTGTATTTGTTGTATTTGTTGTATTTTAAATTTTTTTTTTTATTTTTTGTTTATTTTTTGTCGTTTTGTTGATTGAGGTTTTCTTTTTATAAGTTTATCACTCTTTTTGTTGTTGTTGTTGCTGCTTTGAGATATTTTCAGTTAATTTTAGCTTTGCAACACTTTTTTTATTGCATTCTATTTTCTTATTTTTTTTTATGGCACTAAAAATAAACATAAATTAAAGAAAATTGCATAGAAATGAACAAATTTTTTTTCGCTGTTATTTTTTCTGTTGAGTTTTTTGTTTATAAATTTTCACATAAATTTATTATTTTAATTATTATTATTTTTTTTTCGTTTGCATTAACTTTTTTTTGCTTTTGTTGTCAACAACTTCAACGCAATTCAACAAAATCTATTTCACTATTTTTCTCGGGGGGCGCTTGCGGGGCTTTTGCTGTTGTTGTTGGCGCTGCTGCTGCCCTTTTAAGACTAATGTCGTGTAGCGCACTTTGTGCTGTAATAAATCATCAGCGTCGACGTTCGTTCTTTTTCATTCAAAGTTGTTGTTTCTGTTGTTGTTGCTCGTGCTAGTGTTAGTGTTGCTGTTGTTGTAGGCGCAACGACGTTACCGGCGACGACGACGGTTTATGGCTTAGTTGAAGCAAATGCTCACGACAATATGTAGGCGAGACACACTTACACACAAGAACTTGACAACAACAACAAGAACAACAGCAGCGTGAATACTAAAACGAAAAAAGAAACGTATAACAACAACAGTCGAAATTACACGAAACAAACACGAGCGAACGAACGAACGAAACGCAATGTAACGAAACGAAACGAATGCGAATGAAAACGAATCGTATGTAAAACGGTAAAAAGGATGTTCGTTACACAGCACAACGTTGAAATAGTGTAGTAGTCGTCGTCGACGCTGTCGTTGTCGTCGTCGACACTGTCGTTGTCGTCGTCGTCGTTGTTGTAGGAGAAGAAGAAGAAGCAGAAGCAGCGCACAGAAGAAAATCGATTTAAATGTTTGATGCTGCTCAGCGCTGCTCTGCTTTGCTGTTCTTGCCGCCGCCGCTGCTGCCCCTTTATGTAGAAATGCGCACAACCGTTAATCAAAAGCAAAAAACAATTATTTGAATACAAAGTTTGATATTTTTATTTGTCACTTCTTCTTCTTTTGTGCACGTGGTTTTTTTTAACAATTTAATAAATGTTCTTCTATTTTGCTTGATTTGTTTGTTTTTAGCGTCATTTGGTTTATTTATTTATTATTATTATTTTTTTCTCTTTTGTTGCTGTTACTGTTTTCGCTCGTTCAGCGTGTCTGTGTGCCTCGTTCGTGTGGGTGTCGCAGTCAGAGTGAGACTGAGACTCAAACGTAGCGCAGCTCAACTCAACTCAACTCAGCCAAGTGCTGTGCGAACACATTAAAGTGGCATACACATGTGTGTGTGCGTGTTGATGTAAACACGGAAGCGAGCAGCAGGACATGCAACTAAACAAATGTCTACAAAAATGAAAAAAAACAAAAGAGGAAGAAAAAGCAAGGAAAAAAGTCTACAAAGAAACGTATACTTGCTGCTGCTCAATGCCTGAGCGGCTTCAAAGGGGCACCGGCGAACGCGCAGTGAGACTCGTTTTAGCACAGTTTCAATATAACAGTTTGCACTGGCAAAGGGAACACGCGTGAGTGAGTGTGAGTGAGTGTGAGTGAGAGCTCATGAGCGCGCGACGGAAGGATAAAATACGCGTATAAGAGCGCAGAACAGCTGATTGCATTAAATGTTGTTGTTGTCGTTGTTGTTATTACGATTGTTGTTGTTGTTGTTTATTATTATAGCCATTTTATGCCGTAATTGGTTAACTTGGCTATCATTTGCGTTATTTTGATTTTGATTTCGCTTTTGTTTTGTGTATTTTGTTGTTGTTGTTGTTGCACTCATACACAAAAGTGACATAAAAGCATAATGTAATGCGCGCACACAAAGCACTCATGTATCTATGTGTGTGTGTGTGTGTGCGAATTGAGTTGAATTTGTATGGCAAACCGAATTGAATTGCGTTGAATTGCTTTTTTTTTTGTTTAAATTTAAATTGTTGTTGTATTTGTTGTTGTTGCTGTTATTGCCGCTGGAGCATGCATAATAATAACAACAACAACAACAACAAATGACGACGACAACAACACTCTCAAGTCAATGCAAACACGTGCTTTTCATTTGAATTTTCTTCTTCTATTTTCGACTTTTGTACTTTGCACTCAAAGCTTCATTTCTGCGTAAACTAATGTTTATTATTTTTTTTTGATTTTTTTTATTGCATTTTATACATGTTTATCTTTTTTCCACATAACATTTCTGCACACGCACGCAAAAAATACTTTTTTTTGAACATTTTTATGTATAATTTTTTTCTTACATTTTTTTTACACTTTAATTTGAATTTATTTATTGTTTTTTTTTTATGTTAGAATTTGCATAAAATTAAAGTTGAGTCACAGAATTCATAAAAAGGAACAAAATGTTGTGAAATTCAAGAATGCTTGAAATAATTAATTGAAATATATTTTTTTTTTTTATTATTTTTTTATTGTTGATTTTTCGTTCGAATGCGCGCGTTTCGCGTATCTTTTTGCTTTGCTACAACTAAAAACGTCAGAACAGTCAACGAGAAGTCGAACCGAGTCGGTCAGAAACAGAAACAGAATCAGAATCAGATAATTTTCGTTTGCCTTCAGTCGCGCATAAATCACTCAAGCCAACAACAACAACAACAACAACAACAGCACAGCACATTGAGTGAAATCGTTGACGTCGCCGTCGCTGCTTCACGATTGCTTAGCTTTGCTCATTTATGCGAAGAAGTGTGGCGAAGAAGAAGAAGAAGCACCAAAGAGCGCGCACACACACACACGCAAACACATGCCGAACGCAAAACACGCTCAACGACATTATAACATTTGTAGTTATTGTTGTTGTTGTTGCGACGCCGGCAGCGACGCCGGTGGTATGAGCACATGAGCACATGAGCACAACAAACAGCGAAACATGCTCTCGAGCGTTCCTCCATTCGTGCGTTCCTCATTCCGCCATTCGTGCGTTCCACGTTCCGTAGTGAGCCTGAGTCGGTATCAAAAACCGCAAAGCACACATAGCGGGCCTGGGGGCGTGGCGGCCGCGGCTTTTTGGCGCGCGACAACAGCAACGACGACGAAGTCCAAGACGGGCACGTTGAAAGATGTCGTCGACGGGCATTTGCCTCAAGTCGCATTGTAGAACGCATTTGACTGACTTCTATATAACCTATAGAAACCATATACACTATAAGATTTTAATCACTAAACACGATTTTATGGCAATTTGTTGTGGGCCATTGAATTAGCATGTTAATCAGTAATCTCAATCGAAATGGCGCACGAGCATCTTATTTGAATTTGCCTTTTGCACATTGAGAATTATAACATGATAATGAAAGCAGCGCCGAGCCCCGCCCCTCTTTGGTAATAGCACGCTAATCAAATATGAAATTCAGCTCGAAAAAGTTTCACAATAACGCCATGACTTAGGTCTTCCTTATAGGCCACAATTATAACGGCGACTGATAAGTAACTGATGTTTGCTTAAGTCATCTTGCTTATATTAGATTTAAAACTCGTGTTAATTGAGTCATGCTGAGTAACTACAAAAGTAACTCGCGTAACTTGAGAAACAACAAGTCATGTTATCATTAAAAACCCCCATAAAGTATAAAATTCGACAGTTGGAAAAAAATTCCTATCCAAAAGTATCTTTTATGATTTTGCATGTCAAATTGCCATCTATAAAATGTATCTGAAGGCCGCCAATTATGATGACTGAAGTTATCTCACGTTGTGCAAATACAAACAGCTCATTACGACACACATGCCCGACCTCTTGTAGCGCCATAAAGTACACGTTGTTAATACGTTGTTTCATGTGTTTTAACCGTTTGCTTTATTACAAATTTTTTGGCAATCTTCTTACTTTTATTTACTTTAACAAATACCCTTTTGCGACTTCGGATTCAAGTTGAACGTAAATCATGTTCAGATTTTCGCTCATGAGTGTTCTGCCACTGCTGCTGCTTCTTCTTCTAATTTTTTATTCAGTTTTATCTTCATTGTATTATAAATGAGATGACACCGAATAATTAACTAAACATGTGCATTGCAATTAATGCAAAACACACACACAAACACACACACAAGTTGCTTGTATCTAACAAATGTTTCGCCTTGAGCGTACTTTGACCAACCCCCCTCACCCAATGCCCCCCCACTCAACAGACAACTCTCGTTCACGCTCCCTCACACACACACACTCACACTTTCGCTCTTCTAATATGCTCATTCTAATTCTAATATTTCGCTCACTCACTCACACACTAGCTGTCTCTCTCACACCAACGCATTTCACGTATCGAATGAGTGCAATCATGAGCTTTTTGGCATTTTCCACTACGCTCAAGTTTGGTCCTGAGTTTCGCTCAATTAGCAATGCCATTGAGCGCAAATGTATCTATGTGTCTGTGTATCTGTGTGCCTGAGTGAATTTAGCGCGCTAAGCAATTGTCGGCATTTAACGATTCGCCGGCGCGCGAAACTTTATTTTTGTATATATTTTTTTTCACAATTTTTTTTGGTTTTTTTTTTTAAATTTTTTTCTTTTTTTTTTCTGTTTTTTTTGCATACAGTTTTACGTTAATTTTAATTTTGTAGCTACATATTCTATTACGTCAATGCGCCGCCGTCGTCGTCGACTGCTGTGCGAACTCAGCATTATTTGTTATTTGATTTTTATTTCTTTATTATTTCAATGCTTTTTTTCGCCCTTTTTTTTTTAGTTTCGTTGCTCATTTCAACATTTGTCGACACTCACGTGAGTCCGCGCGGGCATGAGCAATCATTGAATGCCTGCAGTCGAAAATATATTTTCATTCTTATATTATAATATAATAATGTGCATAAAAATGTGGAAATCATTTCACTTTTTTTTGCAATTCACTTGAAACGTTCTCATCAATAAATACGATTTAAGTCGCGCACACAAATCATTTGTTTTTGCGTTGCGCATTATATAGACTTATGTTGCACAGCGGCACAGCGCACATACGTCAGTCTAGCATTCACCTTAATGGAGATGCCATGTGCTTGTTACTTCAGCTTCAATATTCGTTTAGTTACAGCAATTGTGTGCTGAAGTGATTGAAATTGATCAATAATTACATATTTTCGTATTACAACAACTTCAAGAGTTCAAAGCGTTCAAAGTCAAGTGAGGCAAATGTGACCTTCATTGAATGAATTCTGATTGTGCGCTGATTGCCATGTTTAAATGTTGAGATGAGATGAGCGTACAGTTTCATTGAACTGATCAACAGAACAACCAAAGGAATATTGGCGCTCATAATGTTTGCTATAGAATGTCTTTAAGAAGCTGTGATATTTTTGGAGAATCTCGTGACTTGAGACAAATTTGAAGCATTATACTAATCACTAAAACAATCAAGACTGTGTGGGAGAAGATAGTGAGCTCATCATTTATAATAATAATAATCTTTATAAATAAGCATCTGTGCAAAATAATCGGGACAAAGTTTCTGAAAATGTGTTTTGAGACCCTGAAACTTTTTTGTCAGAGAGATTCTCATAATCAATTAATCCAAAAACCAATTAATGAAGATTGATAGTTCCTAAACGATCCAACGCTGGCATGGGAGATCAGTGAGAAAAAGCCTCTCATGGCATGAAAGATCATTTCATTAACCTCTTCTTCAAAAGCGTTACATTTTCAATCTCCAAAATCGATCTTGAGACTTTTTACTTAAAATTTTTCATTAGAACTGTTCAAATTATCTTTTTACACATATATCACACATAAGGCCATGTTATAAGTTTCGGATCAGAACCTTTTATGCCCAAAGTCAAAACTATGTAAAGAGATTTTGTACAAAAAACTAACGTTAATATCGCTGCTCTAATTTCTATTCATTCCTCGCCATGCCTCCTTCATTTATGCTTTCCTGTCAAACTTGATGCAAATTCGATCTGTTTTAAAATAGAAATCAATTTTCGAAAACTATTTTCCAATTTGAACAACATTTTCTACTTATGAATCACAACTTTGAATTTGAATTTGAATTTGTGCGCCTTTCCTTCTCTCTTGTTTCAATGACTTTTCTATATGATTTTCTTTTGGTTTTCTTGTCTTTTAAGTTTTTGCGTTTTCTAAATAAACCCAAATTGCTGTCATCATGTGACAAACTCATATATGCGCGCATCAACTGACAAGAGGTCGCTGGCAATATACGTCGCACAGTGGGCGGGGCACGGGTTGGCTGTGAGAATGATGTGCAAACGGTTGAGTTAAGGGCAACAAAGCGCGATCAAAATGCATAAAAATGAAACAAGCCAAAGAACAACAACAACAGAATTGACATGTCTGAAACATAGATACATAGATACATAGATTCATGCGACTAACATGGCACGGAAATGTCAAAATGAGTGAAGAAAAGCGATCGAAGGCGCTGAACGAGGACGCCGACGCCACCGCCGACAATCATGTATGACAAATGCAAAATGTTGAACATGTTCGAGCACGATAAATTATAAATGAGCCAAGTGAACCAAACCGAACCAAAAATTCATATAGCAACAAATGAGGATACAAACATAACTAAGAAGCGGCAAGACGTAGCATATTTTCACGGAAATGTCTGAAAAATCAAGATCAAATACTGCTGATCATCATAATGCTGATAATACTAATGATTATTACAATATATAATATTGATGACGTTGTTGGACCAACGCTAACGAAGCAGCTACAGTGCAGTGTGGAAAAGAGCTGAGATACTATTTTATCTGCTTTGTGTGTGGGTTGTCTACGCAGCATATTTTCATATTTTAACATTTTCTGATATTTTTTCGTTCGAAAATATTCGGCGATCAACGGTAGCGCGCATATTGTGTCAGAACATTTCAAACATGTTGTCAGATGTCAGCAGACGCACACAAACGACCAACGAAAACTCAGGCAGACAAGACAGCAAACTCTGAGCAGTTAACAAAAATGTATCTTCTGCTTTATTTACTTTGGCATTTTAAATGTCGCACCGAAATGATTTCACTAAATAATGAATTTGAAACCAACTCGAAATTAAATAAAGAAACTAGCATGAGCACCAGTCACGACGACAGCGACTGCGCTGCGTTGCTGTTGGCTCACGATGTGCAAACAAATGCCTGCCTTCAGCCTGCAATGTATCTGAGCGCGGTCCGTCCGCCTTATCGCACTGCGTGCTGCTTGCTTGGTTAGTTGGGCAAATAGCAACGTGGAATTTGATTATGTCGCTGCTCCTTAAACAAAGTTTCTACGTTTTTTTTTCTATTTAATCCACAAAGTTATAAAAAATGGAACTGTAACGTGTTTGCTTATCAACGAAACGCCTTGGAATTGTGCGTCTAACAAAAACTAATAAAAAACGCAACAACAACGTTGAGTTTTCAGACTCACATGGCTTTCAGTCATTCATGAATTGGCGGCGCGTCAAAAAAGAGACTTCCAATCGTTTCGTTTGACCAAAGGGCAGTCAAAGGTAAATATATATTATCGTAGCCTCACACACATGCCCATAAAAGCAACTCATATCTAAACTTGCACCGCAATTTCGCGCAATTGTAACTGTAATCTTTATCCAGTTTGTGTTATCAAAAGTGACGACGACGTCGAACTAATTGAAAGTTGTCGCCGCCGACAAGACTTGACTCGACTTCTCGTGACTCTTGTGGCCTTAATAGCTTCCAAGATCTTTGCTCATACAAAGAAGACTAAATAAATAAGGTACTATAAAACTTATACGACTCAAGTCAACTCAACTCAAGTAGATTCGATTCGACGAAGTCTTGACATTAGAAAGAATTATCGCACAAATGTAATGTTTTTGTTTCGTTTCGTATTTGTTTGTCTCTTTGTGTTTGTTTTTGTTTTCGTGGTTGTTGTTGTTGTTGTTTTGATTGCTCTGAACGAAAGTCGCAGTCGTCAATCTGCGCCGAATTGAAGACACGCCGATCTCAACTGATCTGATCCGATCTGCTCTAAACTATTCCACTCTGCGCTACTCTGCTCTGCTCTGCGCCACGTTCTGATCTAAATTTCAAATTCGTTTTGAAAATCTCACACGTTTATATGAAAAAAAGAAACAAAAAAGATACAAAATAAAACAGAAATTAACATACAACAAAACCAACAACAACAACAACAACAATAAACATTCGCCATTGTTGTTCGACGCTTGCATGAATGAACGGAAAATGGTTTTAGTTTTGTTATGCATTTTTACTTTGAACTCAAATTGTCTGTCGGACGGACGGACAAATGAGCTGTCGTTGTGTCAGCTGTGCGTTTAATGTCAGCAGACACTTTGTAAGCAAACCATTACTGTTATAAATGACTGTTTAATGCGCTACAAGTCACTTGGCCGCGAGTCATGTTGAGGCAACCTCAAAAAGTATCTAATAAACAATATAAATATGAAATATTATTCGCGTTTTCTCAGCGTTTTTAAATAAGCCAAATTAATCAAGTCGACACGCAAAGCAGAGCATTTCGATTGTCATGCAAACTGTTCGAAACCTTCAACTACATGTCATTTGTAGCTTTTGTATCTTTTTGCTGCTGCTTTTGTTGTTGTTGTTGTGTCGATTACTACACAAAACCACTTAAAACTTGCAGTAGCTGCAAAACCAAACTGATTCAACTTAGCAAAACTCATTAGATACAAATTACACACCAGACACGCTACAACAACAGCAACAACAGCAAGTAAACTATGAATCTTCTAGAACTATTTGACAATGTCGTTGTGTGTTTTGTGTTGTTTTTATTGCATTCTGCGTTTTCACTCATTTTTTTGTATCTTTTTTTTTTTGTTATAATCATTAACATGTCGCAAATGAATTAATAACACAAAACTACGAGAATCTTTTTCATTTTTTAGCACATTTTATGATCGCAAACAAACATGAAATCAACAGCAACAACGACAACAACCACGAGTTCAACAACAAACAAACAAATATGTTAAATAAGTCAAATAGAGGAAAATAAACAAATGAAGAGAAAAACTAAATTATATGCATTCAAAATTGGAGCTAATTATTCTTATAACGAATGAATTTCATTAAAAAAAAGATAGAAATTATTTATATTTGTACAAAAGAACGCCGCACTGCCGAGGCAGAGGCCGGTTTGATGCCGCCAAGCCGAAAGCACGTGACAAACGGCACACAAATACACACGCAGTGACAGAGACACCGATAGATCATGCCTTATGCCTGCCCAGCCGACAACGACACTGGAGTAAAGTGATGAGTGAAACTTTGTTGTTGCGCCTGCCACCCACTTGCTGAGAGCGCATTTACGCGTGCGCTCGCGAGAGAGCGCCTTGTGTGCAGCAAGTGTGTAATGCGTGCGTGAGTGAATTCGGCTGCTTGTGTATGTGTGTGTGTGTGTGTGTGTGTGTGTGTGTGTGTGTGTGTGTGTGTGTGTGTGTGTGTGTGTGTGTGTGTGTGTGTGTGTGTGTGTGTGTGTGTGTGTGTGTGTGTGTGTGTGTGTGTGTGTGTGTGTGTGTGTGTGCGTTGAGCAAATGTTGTTCATGCATGTTGAGTTAATTAAGTGGCGAATGGCTTGTGTGTTAACACTACTTAACTAATGAGTTGAAGTGTTGTGTGCACAAACGTGTGTTGTTGGCATAATGAGTTAAAAATAATAACAAAAAATAATATTATAACACATGTACTAAAAAATCATTTCTATTTCAGGCAAAAGTTGACAACCGTTTGAGATAATTTTATATACAAAAAGTAAAAAAAACTATAAACTTTTATTAGGAAAAGAGTACTTTGAGCTGTTTGCTAACGTGATTGAACGACACATCAAATGTGCGCACACACGTGATCACGTGAATTAAAAAAATACAGTCAAACTTCGAAACAGTTATTGAAAATGTCTTTACTGTAAATCAACTACTCCGACATTGTTTAAAATACAATTTTATGGAACATTTTTAATTTTATTTTAAAATTTTTTATAATAAAATTTTTAAAATAAGCAAAAAAAATACTAACTTACTTTTTCAGGAATTAATATTTGCGAGGTCTTACTGTATAATCTATGGTTGTTTTTTTATGATTTCATTTTTATTATATTTTTTTTTAAAAATTATTATTATTTTTATTTTTGTATTTATTTTTATTATTTTATTTTATATGTTCATAAATGTTTTTATCAAACTTTTTGGCACACATTTTATTTGTCTTATTTATAAACTCTTGAATATTTTTTAATGTTCATGTCATGAAATATTTTTATGAGTTCGAAATTTCTGAAATAAATTCATAAATGCTAAAAAAAATTAAACCAAACATATTTTATAACAATTAACAATTTTTCCGATTTTATTTGCTATTAATTAAATTACATTTTATCGATAAACAATAAAAAATAAGATATAAAAAAAGCTTTAAAATTCTCGCATTTTCTCAAAACGCAAATTCAATTAAAATATTTTCGCGTGCGTGAGTTGAAGGCGGCCACACATGCACACTCACGCACACAGACACACTTACATATATAGAATAAAAACGTTTTAGTTGAAAGCGTTAATAATAGAAATTGTTTATTTGTTGTTGTTATAGTTGTGACTGTTGTTGCTGTTGTTGTTGTTGTTGCTGAGAGCATGCCAACCTTGAACTAAACATTTCGAATTTATCTATTTTGTTGTTGTACATTTTACTTTTTTTTCTCTTTCTATTTTGTTAATTTATTTTCTATGTACTTTTTTTTTGTTTTTGTTGTTTTTGCTTTGCTTTGCTTTTCCTATGGTCACTTTTTGGGCGTCAATTGTGGAAAAAAATCATTTTAGCAATAAATATTTGTAAAAGTATATATATATATATATATAAATGTTCATACATCTCCCGCTGTTTTTGCATATCAATTACAACAATGTAGCTTACTTGTTAGTCTGTCAGTCTGTCTGGCCGTCTGTATCACTCTCCATCTCACTCGCACTCTTATCATGCTACGACACTTGCGCCTTCTTCAACAGAATTTCACTTTGTCATTTGTCTGTCTGCCTGTGTATGTGTGTGTTTGTAATTTTTCAATTTACTGCTGTCATTTGTTATTTCTTCTTCTTCTTTTTCATCATCATCATCGCCTCAACGCACACATGTGCCTGTCAATTAATATTTTTCGTAATTTCTAATAAGAATTTGATGAGTTTTTTACCTACTTGGAATATAATATACATAAATGAAATAGAAAGGAGTTGGTAGGGGGGAAAAGAGCCAAGCGAACTCCCAAAACACTTCAAAGAGCCGTGACAAATGTCAGAGTGGCGAACATGTCAAAGTGTTGCTAAGTACTTTGATTCTTAGAATTAAACAACAGAAAAACAATCTATTTATCTAAAGCTAGTCGCAGTTCAAAGTGCTCAGGCTCGCCTATTTTCTACACAGAAGTATTTCGCATAAAAACAACAACAACAACAAAACAAACACAAACCGAATTCCATCAATGCTGTCAGCTGTTGACAGTAGCAACAACAACAACAACAACACTTAAACATAAACAAGTGCAAGCAACTAAAGAAAGTAGCAATACATATTCATATTCACGCGTTTACAGTTGTGTTCAAGAAAATAGGAGTGAGATAAATACAAAAATTGGACATGTAATATCAATTATTTCGCGGCCTAACTACTCAACAGGGTTGAGTCTAAGTGCGTTTTGTCATAAAATGTAAGATTGTCTACCAATGAAGAAAACTCCTATGATTTTGAACATAACTGTTCATAAATCTGAGTATCAAACAAAACACAAAAGAAAACAACACTTCAAAACGAAACGACACCAACGGCAACAACAACAACATCGAATAGAAACACTTCAAGAGTAAACGAAAACGAGTCAAACGAATGAAAGCAAAGGCAACAACAGCAACAGCAACAACAATGAGAAAAAATTCACCACGTGGTCTGAAAATTGATATTCACTCAAGAACTTCGCGCGCCTTCGGTTGTTGTTGTTTTTGTTGTTTCTGCCCCTACCGTGTGTTGATTTATTAGAAAATGTTGAAATTCTGACAGCACAAAATTTATGAAAATGTTTTTAGTTTTTTTTTTAATACTATTCGAAGCATAAAACAAGGATTTTTGAAGGATATTATTTTTTGCACATTAAACATGTGTTTTAATAATTATTATTAAAGAGAAAAACATTACACTGTGCATAAATAAGTGTACGGATTTTTGGCCAAAAACAAAATGAGCAAAACTATTTGCGCTTCTATACTCATGCTCTCTCTGTCGCTCCACTTCACTTAAGCTTGTCGAGAATTTCAAGTTTGTTTGTGCTTATTTCGCACATTTATCAAAATGTCATAAACTTTGTTGTTGTTGTTGTTGTTCGCTGTCTTCTTCTTCTTCATATGCTTACGCTTGCTATTGTTGTTGTTGCTATTGCTTATTACGTGCGCCACTTGCAACGATAGCAACAACAACAACAACAATGTCGGCTTTTGTCTGCTAATCCAACAGCATGTTGTTGTAAATTGATTACTTTGCAATTTATATGCGCAAATAGTAACCAAAAGCACCGTTTATTTATTTTCATTACCTTTTTGTTGTTGTTGCTGTTGTTGTTCTTTTTAACTTTTAATTAAAACGACGGACAGACGGACTGAAACAAAGCAACAACAACAACAACAGCAATTGCCTTTGAAATGAGGCGTTGCGTCGTCACGCGTTGTAAGCGAAAAAAGTTGAATGACTGGTTAGGTGAAGAGGTGAGAAACGCTTCGGAACGGCGGCGGTGGTAGGTTTAGCCAAACTATATGAGAGGACAGACAGCGCACAGGTGTGTGTGTGTGTTTGTGTGTTTGCACAGATTACGTTATCTTCATGTGACTACATTGGAGCATGGCACGATATTGTTAGTGTTGTTGTTGTTGCTGTTTCTACTCAACTCGATATGTAAATGAAGTCTAACTTTTTTTTTGTGCGAGATTTGCTATGATTTTGCGCTTGGCCAAAAAGTGAACGTGGCAATGAACGATCTTGAAACTGCGCTCACGCACGTGTGTGCCAAACAAGTTAGAGTAGTAAAAACAGAGAGAGTGAGAGAGAACCAACGCGCGGCGCTTAAATTCATATGCGCTCATTAACAAACACTAATTTGAGCAACAAATTGATATTTGTGTGTGTGTGTGTGTGTGTGTGCTTGAGCTTGAGTGAGTAGTAGAACCTGATTCAGTGCTTATTAAATGTCAATATGCCTGCACTAATTACCGTAGCGCATGGGATTATTGCATATAAAAAAATTATTGCACAAATATGACATAATAATAACATCAGCAACAACACAATTGACATGGTAATGCGAAAAAACAACAACAACAACAAAGCACAGCAACAAAACACAACACACGCAAAGTTCAGTACAAAGTAAAATGCGGGCGAAGAAGGGAGTAAAAGCAATGCAAGCAATTTGCATGGCAGCACACAAACGCACAAGCACACACATGCACATTCACTTGCGCTTGCTTGCACACACTTGCCTAATTGACGTAATGTCATGACCAGCGCTTTTCTATGGTGTAAAACACCTGTGGTGAGTTTGTGTGTAAGTCCGACTGAGGCTTAATTGCTGTTGCTGTTGCTGTTGTTGTTGGTGGGCAAAGGTGCGCACAGCTTTGCGTTGAAGCCATCGACAGCACATTTATCGAAACTATCGTAAATCGATAAAAGCATAAAAACATACACGCACGCATAATCATTTACAGTAACAATAATGCTTAGGAAATGAATTGCAAAGTTGATAAAATTCAACTAAAAACAACAACGAAAAGTACCTTTCAAATTAATTGACATGCTTTGCTATTTCGAGAAATACCGCACAATTATTTACAATAAGGGGAAACAAGAAAGATATGCTAAAAGCTTATCGAACAACGAAGTTGTCAAGTCGATTCAAGTCGTCAGTTACTCACAGTAGACCTGAGCCGATCCGAACCGGGCCCCGAGACCGAAACAGAGGCCATGACAACTATAAATATTTACCGCGATTATGATTATTATTTTTCCGAGTATACACCGTTTTTTTTAATCTTTTTAATTATAAACTTTTACTGGCCCATGTGTATATAAGTATATATATGTATGTAATACATAAATGAGTGTATGCACTGGCGACAGTTGTGCGCCAACTGGTGAGGGGGCGGGGAGTTTGATATTTATGCCGCGGCATGCTTTGTGACGATCAGTCAGCCAGTTGATGTATACATGACGCTTCATATACCGCTGAATAATAAGTTGATTCAACCATCCATCAAGTTTCAAAACTATTCCACAAAATAGACGACAAATTGTTTATTATCATTAACGAAATGGGAATGACATGAAGCGAAATGCGTCCCCAAAGTATTGCAAGTGTAATTATTCGTCGGCATAAGCCGCCGTTTGATTATTATGATTATTTAACGTAAAACAAAACCCCTTCTTCAGTCGTTCAAAGCCGACTTTGCGCTGAGATTTTATTTCGCCGAAAGATAAAAAAAAACCAAGCTTGAGTGAGAATTGCGGTTTGCACTCATGTTCCTTTCGACTCAAATTCCGCGCTCTCTCAGCAACACTCAACGCGCTCTCTGCACTCATATGTGTGCCGTTTATGTGCATGTGTGTGCAAGTGTGTGCGTGTGTGTGTATGCCTGTGTTGAGCGTAATCTGATCACATGGTTTTACAATTTGCGCGCGTCGCAAAGTTGATAACAATTTTCTGTTTTTTCTGTTTTGCTTCTCACTGTCGCGACAACTACAACAATAATAATAAAACTAACAACAACAACGTATATTAAAAGCCATTGTTGATAAACTTTAAAGCATCACTACTTGGATCTTGTATACTACAGTAGAGCCTCGATTTTATAGACGGACAACTAGAAACCAAGCTAGATACAAACTAACAAACTATCCGGATTACTGAATGTGCCATGTTTGCTCTTAGCCAGCGGACTAAATAAGAAAAATCCCTCCATTAATCCACTTATTTACTTATTATTTAAAAATTTAAACTAAAATCTCACGTGAAATAGAAAGACGGAGAAGGAAATCTTATAAAGAAGCCCTTTTAAGACTTTATATCGAAGTGTTATAACTTCTGATATATGTAAGTAGCCGAATTACTATGGCACGTCCAGATTATTCAGTGTCCGAATCATCGTAGTTCCACTGTACTACACCGAAAGCCCTAATCTTAACACATAAAACTTAGTTTATTACCATTACAACTCATTGAAGCTGATAATAATTTGGTTGAGTCAAATCTATTCAGACGGCGAGACTCATGGTTGCCCGAATTTTCGGATCTGTCTTGCCTTGATTATTATTATTGAAATTGTGTCAGAAAACAAAAAAGTGCAGAGAGATGAGCATCCAAGAATTGTCCCCCAACGCATGATTTGGAAAATTTTGAATAAAACAGACGCTTATCGCCTCGTCGGACGCCTCACCTGATTAGGCTTGTGGTTGTTGTTCAGTTTTTAGAGGGTCAAGAATTTGTGTTGTATGCCGCATGCCACAGCAGCGATAAGAATATGTTCATAGACAGAAGACGTTCGGCGACTGTACTCTGTTCTGAAAACAATCTTAAGGCAGCTTCAAAGAAAAGATAACCAAAAAACGTGTCAAAAAGTATCTGCTACATTTTAAAAGTATCTCATTGACTTTGTAGCTTAAACTTGAGTTTTTATAGATTAACCAAAAACAAATGTAACTCATTTATTTTAAAACACTTATCAAAACAGGGATTAACAACATTAATATTATTAAAAGTGGCAAATAATGCATGCCACTTAATGGGGGGTTTTACAAAGACTCAAGATTGTACACTTTCTCATATCAAATGTGTAATTTTATATGAGTTTTCTTCTTAAAGCCAACATCATGTTATTTTTAAAGCTTTTGTGCTTTGCTTAAGTCATGTTGACAAGCACAATGTTCCACACACCCCACTTGTGACGTACATAAACATATGCATAGATAATCAATGGCAAAAAAAATTATAAGACAGCAAAAACGCCCACTCACCTTTTATTGATAAGTCCATGATGCTCTCAACATTGCAGAGATGCATGACGCGTGCATTGCGCACTTTCTGTCGGTTACTCGCACGTCGGCTTGTCGACGACATTGACATGAAGCGCACTCAAGCGCAATAACACCGACAGCAACAACAACACCAGCAACGAACTCAAATGTGTGCAAAAACAAGTGTAGCAGAATAACGCAAATAATGAATGACGTATGCAGAGTAAAGCAACAATATTGCGATTCTTCTTCTTCTTGTTCTTGTGTTCTCTTTCTGTCTTGCTTTTCCACATACACAGTGCAATGTCTCATACACACACGCGTTGGCTTATCAGCATAAAATAATACACACACACACACACAGTTATATTTGCACTAAACACGCGCTGATTTCATATATTGATTGTCGTTGTTGTTTATTTCGTTTTTTGTTGTTAATTTATGGTTTTTTTTTTTTGTTTTTAATCAAAAAAAAAACAAAATATCGGCAAAAGTTTTAAGCCAAAGAATTTTGTTACCACAAATTGTTTAATGTAAAACTCAAAACACACTGCGGTCGTCGACGAACGACTCTTGGCCAAATTAAGTCAATTACTTATTTCTTAACATACAAACAGAAAAACACGAGCGCACGGTTACACACACACATGCACACATATGTAGATATGTTTGTATATTGAGTCGGTTGCACGCAGTGGACGCACTGGGAGAGCATGTGCGCGCGCAAAAGTGAGAGCACATGGAGTAATTGAAGAACAAAAAAAGAAATAGATTCAAATATTAAGAGAACAACAACAAGACTGTTGAAAACCGAAAGTCATCTGCGCTATGGAAAAACTATAGAGAGAGAGAGATAGAGGGAGATTAAGTGCAGTTGAATAGAAAATCCAACTGCATTGAGCGCCGCGACAAGTGAGCGAGCGTAAGAATGCCGGCAACACAACGAGAGCCAACAAGATCACGTGGTATATGCTGCTGCCTTGCTTTGCTGGAGCGACTGCGACTGCGAGTGCGACGACGATGACAACGACAACGACAACGACGACGACGACGACGCAAGTTAACGGTGCCAAGTGAGCGCCAACAAAGCACGACAAGTGCATGCGCCGTTCATCGTTCATTTGGTTTCGCTTCGTTTATCTCTTTCGCTCATACTTATATAATGCTTATGTAAGCAAAGCCGTAGCCTGTTGCCGCTGCCGTCGCTGCTGACGTTTTGCCCCCACAGTGGTCGAATTCGTCTATAAATAAATGAAAAACAAGTAAAAAATATTATAGAGAAAAATATTTTCGATATTTTTAGTGCGCAATTTTAACAAATTAGAAGAAGAGCGGCAAAATCAACGCGCTTTATTTTTAGGTTAGGCCCGAGTCCATTTTCGTACATTTGGTGTCAGATGTCATTGTCAGTTATCATGACGTTTGTCTGACTGACATGGACACACAGCAACATGGAGAATTTTAAGCCTTTCAATGAAGACATTTTAATGTTTGATAAAAATTCCATAAGCTCTTTTTAATGCTTGTGGACAACAACAAAAGCCTCGACAAGTTTTGAAGAGATTTCGTGGGGTTTTATTAGATTTAAAGGGCCTGATATTTATATTATTTGTTTAAACAAAAAAGTAGTTTGATGGCATTTTGTCAATTTAGATATTGATTATTATCGACATTTGTTTAGACGATAAAATTTTTTTTCTTGAATGTTTAAAAATTTTCTAATAAGAAATTCACAACAAAAAAAAAATTTCTTATTCCACAATAATAACAACACATTTGCCTTAAGTATGCGCCGCCTATATGAACTCATACGGCAATAGTTTGCTAACAACTTTCGAAATTTGTTCAATTTTAAAATATCTTATGTTGTCAGGAGATACAATAGTACATATGCTCGCTAAGCAATAAAAAAAGCATTTTCAGCATTTGAAACCTCAATACTCGTATGTCAGAAAGAGCTTCAAGCAACATACGTCACACTTACGTTAAGTAGCGAACTTGTAGAATTTTTCGAGTTGTAATCCCTTTTTGAAGCCTCTGTCAAAGCTAATGCAAATTTCAATGCTTAATTAACCGTTTCAATAAAGATTTGTTGCACTTTTTACGACAATTGCTTGAACATGTCTGTTTGAATTCGACTGCAGTTGTTTTTGAGCCGTGATCCAAGTGATCCCTAGTAAGATGAACAGAAAATTGCAGAATTTGCTTGTTTTGACAGTTTTAAGCGTTCTTGTGATTACGAATGCATCGGACAAATATACAAACTACGTACTTTCCCACATCGGACTTCAGGAACTGTTCCGCATTGAAGCTGAATTGATTGATCAATTCGAAAGATATGAAAAACAGTTGACGAAAAAACTGGAAGTGATGCGTCTGTGAGTTACTGGTTATTTTATAAGAATTCATTGAAATATTTAAGAATTTTTTAGTGTTGTTGGGGATTTGCGTTCAATTCATCAAAAGTCGTTGAACGATCATGTTTCCTATTTGTCGAATCCTTTGAATAGCTTCGCATTGATTCGACGCATGCACAGCGATTGGCCAAAGTGGCATGACTTCGTGCAGCAACAGGAAGCGCAATCAATTGATCTCATCGAAGAGCTCAAACACAAGATGCCAATGGACGAGGGCACTGTTAAAGCGGCAATCAAGATTATTCTGCGCATTAAGGATATCTATGAGATGAGCGCCGATGAACTGGCAAACGGCATCCTCAATGGCCAACAACATGAGTATATTTTCATTGCTTAGCCGAATTTGTTATCCGAAATGTTATCTTGAAATCGATTCCAGCGCACGTTTAACGGCATTGGATTGCTATTGCATTGGCGAATATCTGAAAAGTGTGTGGGAATTCCATGCCTCCGTGGAATGGTACAATGTATCCCAAAAGCTTTACACCCCCGATGATGATCAGTTGAGTGTTGTACTTGAATTTGACGAGGCGAAAGTTTGGTATTCTCTGTGGGACGTTTTCTTCTCCACATGTTAAGCAGACACTTAAAGCGACCGACAGAACCGAACAGTTGTCTCAATTGCTTTTCTCTTTTTAGACAAAGATAACGAGGCATATGAAGCCATTCAACGTGCTGTGCAGCTGCAACCAAATGAAAAGCTCTACTCGTTTCATGAAGCCAATTTGCGTGTTGACTTGAACATAAATCGTTTGTGTCGTAATGAGTTGGTGAAAAATTCGCGTCTTCACTGTCGTTACAACAGCATGACCACGCCCTTTCTCAGATTGGCGCCCATGAAAATGGAGGAAATCGCTCTCGATCCATACATTATGTTCTACCATGACATAATTTACGACAATGAAATCGCAGAACTCAAAAGGATCGCATTGCCGACCATGATTCGTGGTGAAGTGGGCAGGGGTGGCGTTGACGACGCTCGCACGTCTCAGGTAGAGACCGTTACCCCGAAGAGCAGCGACAAATTTCCAGCAATCTTTCAACGCCTTGACGATATGAGCGGCCTGGACTGGTCTTCTGTACCTATGATGGATGTCACCAATTATGGCCTCGGAGGATACTATGCCAAGCACACGGACTTCGTCGACTTGGCTCTGGTATGTGCATGATCGCATGAATGCTCGCTGCTAATGATTTATCTCATCTTTGCAGAATCCTGATATGGCTGGGAGTCATGGTGATCGTATAGCTTCTATTTTGATATATGTAAGTGTGTAACTCACGGAATTAGCATTGGCTTTTTGCATAAATATTCATGAAATGTAGCTGAGTGACGTGGAAGCGGGTGGGGGCACGGCATTTCCGTTAATTGATACTGTCGTTCAACCAAGAAAGGGCTCAGCACTTCTATTCTATCACTTGAATAACGCTGGCAATCCAAATCCAAAGTCATTACATACAGGTTGTCCCGTCCTGTTGGGCTCAAAGTGGTGTAAGTTCTATCAGACAATTAGTTGGTCATTTGAATAATCCAATAATATTGATGAAATATTTTACTTCTCAGTTACTGCTAGGTATACCTTTTATTGGCCTCAAATATTTAAGAAACCGTGTTACAAGGAAGAAATATGAGCCATTTTATCATTTGGATTGATATCCATATATTTTAAGTCTAACTTTCCTTCTTTAATACATTAAAAATAATATTTTGTCGATTTTTATTAAAATAAATGGCTTGTTTCTATTTTTACTTTCAAAATATTATATTTGAACGATGAAATACTACAAGCGGAACCAGTATTGGCCTTAGACATTCGTCACTTGATTACGCATTTGTCATAAATAACTCACAAGTAAAAAAAATTTGAAAATTATCAAAAGCATTGCCTACTTTTCGGCTGCAGCGTTAAGTCGTGGAGGTTTGTAGGACTGTTACTTTACATTTCACTGCTAATAGTTAAGTTGTCTCAAGTAAACTTTCACCCGCTGCCAACATAAAGCAGTTGAATAGCAAATATCTTAATTTCACGCTGATCATACTGTTAGTTAACAACATGTTATTTCACGGCAAACGCAAGTCTAGTGTTTTTTAATACTTGCAAGGTTTAGTGTTTTTTCTAATAGTGCTAGACGGCTACCTTATGTTATCATTTACTGTTGTTGTTGTCAGTGTTGGTAATAGTTTTTAACCCAAAATGGTAGTCTTCAGCCAGATCAAAAGTGAATATGACTGTTGTAAAAAGGGAAAACAGCTGAAAAAGAAGGAGACTAAAAATTATGCCGTCTAAAAGAAGCGGAAAAAGCCATGAACATTCGTGGAAGAATGCAGATTCACGCTCTGTTGGGATTTGGCAACTCTACATCGTGAGAGCAGAGAGATTCGCTCACTCTCCCAAGAAAACCGGTGACACGACAAGCGCAAAATTGACTTATCGTATGTCGACGTGCATTCCAAGCCGATTTCTCCCGTTTCTCCGTTTACCGATGCTTCTTTTTTCCGAACGCGGGCGCCTTTGCGGCAATATGGCTCGCTTGCGTTTCCCGCTAAAACCCACTGCGCATTTGTTGCTTTTGTTGTTTTTTCTGTTGTTGTTTTATCGTTGTTGCATTTGTTTTTTTGATTTCGCGCGAAGAGGTCGATTGGCGCTTGACTACCGGCAGACGTAAACCAAAACCACGTAAAAAAACGCAAAGCAAACTACGCGAAGCGTGCAATAATTGATTTAAATTACACAAAAGCGTTCTAATTCAAAAATCAACACGAATTTCATGTGCAATGTGGTGAACTAAACCAAAAATTTAAATAAATTGAATATTTGATAATTTAATCAGTTTGTGGCAAATTAAACACAGCGCATGAGCGCATGCAACGCAGCTGCTGCCCAGGCGTAAAACAACAAGAATTAAACTAACGGCACTTCAATCAAAGCGAAGTTGACGAATTGTGCAAAGCGTAAAAGAAAGAAAAAACAAAGGCAAAGAGTGAAAAGAAAGAAGTGTGTATGCAAAAACAAAAGAAACAACAGCAACAAAATAAATAAAGTAAAAATGCATTTTTAAAAACTTTAACAGTTAACAGTTTAAAGAAAACAATACCCACAGCAGAAACAACAACAACAACAACATTATGCAAGCTTATAATTTGAAACGGTCGCCTTCGACGCCGGCCGCGGCTCTGCTCGGCAGCGCTTGTCTCACATCGAGCATGACCCACGCTGGCGGAGGACCTGAAAACGCTTCGCCGCCGGATTTCGATTTCAATATGCCGTGTCGCTTTTTCAAGAGTTCATTTGCGCGTTCGCTTTCGCTAAACAACAACAATAACAACAACAATTGCAATGCCAGCAAATCCTTAGACTACGATTGCAATAATTATCGTGGCAACGTTAACAACAACAACAACAACAATACTCTTAGTATTGCCAAACCAACAACAACAACAACAACAAATTGCTTGCCATTACCAAAACGCACCGCGAACGTCGCCGCGTCTCAGAATGAGGTCAGCTCCACGACAACAACAACAAACAACGAGGTCAATAATCATATCGTTAATAATAATAATGATAATGATATTAATGATCATGAGGTTAGTGTTGTTGTTGTTGAAGTTGCCAAGTTGCCGCCAGCGTTACCAGCGCGACGTTTATTGCCGGCAAATGGCAACTATGAGCCGCCACAGCAACAACAACAGCAACAACACAAGCAGATGGCACAATTTAGAAGCTCATCATCATCGCTCATCAATAAAGTTATTAATATACAACAACAACAACAGCAAATGTCGCCGCCTAGCAACAGTAACAGCAACAACAACAATAACAGCAGCGCCTTAAATGGCAATAACAATCACAGGAATTATCATCATCATCCTCAACAACAACATCATCATCATTCTCAGCAGCAGCAACAACAACAACAACATGGCTGCCAAATGTGGCCTAGAGACGTCATCAACTGTCAACAACAGCAGGTTTGTCACATACATACATATCTATACATAACAACACACTCTCACCCCTCCGCTCCCCTCCCCCACGTTGTCACGCCTAAACTACACACTACACACTAACCGCCTGACTCCTTAACTCACTCTTTGTCACTTGTTTTTGTTTTTATAGTTTAGTTTTGTTACTTGGCAATTTTTTCATTACATTTTACTTGTTTTTCTTTGTTGCCATGTAAAAATGCATTTTTTGCCTTCTTTAGCGAATTTATTCATGTCACTCCGAAGGCCTTTTGAGGAGTTGCTGGCCTGCCACCACTTCACATTACTCGACTCGACTTGACTTGTCTTGTCTTCATTGAGTCTAGTCTGTTCGACAGCCAACTTGCTATGAGAGCATCTGAAAAATGTTTTTCTTCTGCTTTTATTTCTTTTTTTTACACCTCCCCTCCCCCTAACATTTTATTGCTTATTGCGGACTTGCATTGTCACACGTTGTTGCTTATTACAAAAGTTGCACAAATATATGCAGCGAGACATGAATGCCGCTAAACAAGTGTCTTGCCTATTTAAAAAAAAAAAACAAGGATTTTATTATATTATTTATGTATTTTACTTGTGAAAAATTCACATCGAACAATTACAAAAAGAACATCTTAATTAAAAGACTGATCCTTCTGCTGGCCAAGTGGTCTCCCACGTCCTTCAGTCTACCAAGTGCAGATTTTCACGCAAGTACGCCACAATATCGGTCAGACGTTCCACTAGCTGAGTCTTCTTATCGTAGTCCGCGTAGATTTCCGCAAGCTTTGACTTCCTTGCCAAAATTAACAACTCATTCGGTTCGCCATTTTGGCGTTTAATGTTCTTATTGAGCATCTTCAAGTTTTCTTCGCCCTGCTCAATGCGCTCCGACACAGCTTCGATCTCTTTGATCATATTTTTCGCATTCTCGATATGACAATGCATGAGTATCATACGAATATCGTTAGTAGAGTTCATCATTCTTGAGGCTTTTCCTTTTTTTCAAATTATTTCGTGATTTTTGTTTAAATTCTCGAACAATCGAATTGAATTCCAGTTTGCAGGAAAACTCAAAGTGAAATTCTTTCGGAATTTGCCAAGTCAATTGAAGTTTTACAGTTACCCTTTGACAGTAAAAAAATGTCAGGCATACTTTGATTTCCACATTTTTGTTACGAATTCGGTGAAGTAATTGGAAATCGGATTTGTTTTACGGTTACATTTGAATAGTCTATTTGAAAAGTGATTGGAATTGGACACTTTGATAGATGACTTGCTGTTTTTGTTCTCAGACATATTATGATTATAAATTCGAATAAAATATAAGTTTCAATAGTTTACGATTATGCCAGGACGTTGGCGAAGGTAATGTCGGGAATCTTGAACTTGGGTATGCGATATGAGCCTCTAATAGACAACTGGCAGAAGCCATTGGCAAGGTAATTGTTTCATCGTTCGGGCAGAGCATAAAGTCAGCCGTTGTAGGAGATAAAGACACAGTAGAAGGGGGGTTCTTGACTCTCCATAGAGCACAAAGAACGGAGGTTTCAATAATTTCGTGAAGCTTCTGTTTATTTTACTTTATTAACTGTTAATTTTATTTAAAAAAGGATTTGTTATTTAGAAAAAGTCTATAATTGTTCGAATATTCGTTCTACAAGAAAAGTCTTATCAGAAATTTTTTTGTGATTGCATTTTCCTTAAGTAAAATAGTGAAAATCATTTGGAAAATGGCATGAATTGTGCACAAGTTTTCCATCGACTTTTTCGTGAATCGTGAATCGCAAAGCGTGAATTAAAGGCAATTAAAAATGCACTCGCCACTTGAATAAGGCGCGATACGCAATAGCAAAATTAGCAGTTGCTTTTTTCGTACAAACGTATTATTTTCGCAGCTTATTTCACTTAAAGAAAAAAAGCGCCAAAAACGCTGCAAAAATCACACATATAAAAATCAAAACTCACCCGAGGGAATAATTTAAACAAATCAAATCAAAGAAAGCGCACAGTTAGCCAAAAAAATCAAATAAAAAACAACAGTGTTGCCAACTCACAGACCATAAAATAAAAAATAGCAAAAAACCTAAAAAACAAAGCAATACAAATAAAAGTTAATAGTCCAATAAAGACAATTATGCCCGAAAATGGCGAACGCGTGTCCAACTTCAGCTGAGTTGCGCTGAAGTTGAGCCGCGCTGAGACGGCCTATGGAGCAGACCAGCCATCAAACAGTTGACCAAGTCTCGCCCATTTTGCCAATTGCTAATTTGTTGCATACAAAACACGAACTTTGCATTTGTTGTTGTGCCACAATTTGTTGTCTTTTGCTCAGACGTCTACATCAACGTCATTGTTGTCGCCACCATCAACGTCATCGTCACCGTCACCGCCATCGTCATCGTCGCTCCACTGCGCCACTAATTACCATTCGGAGGCAACTTGGCGACTCCGCCGCTGTTGCTGCTGTGCCGGAAACTATTTGGCCATAATTTTTGGCCGTTTTCAAGTGGCTCAGTCGCAATTAGCTGGCCAAATTGCGTGTTCGCCTTCGTGCGACTTTAAAGCGTTGTTAAAACATCATAAAAATATAAGACAAACAAAAACATAATAAAAATTGAGCTAAACTAATTCATTGCCAATCTGTCGGATATGTTATTGACAAATGATGCACGGGGCGTGGCCGTTTGGGCGTGTTGTGAAAATTGTTGGCATGTCATGGCATTTCTGGCGCAGTTTCGATTATGTAAAGTCTTACATTGCCTTTGGGCTTCAAATACGTTCAGAGAAAGTTTCTTTTTACTTTTCTTTGAATCGTTGAAATAATCCAAACTAAAATGTTTCAAATTCTGGAATCTCTTCGATCAATTTATAGATTGCTTTGAATGTATTACAGTTAATGAGACCAAAAGCCACAAAAGTCTTAAATTGTTCCTTATAAATGTATCAAAGTTCGGTCAATCTGTCAAAATGAAGTCTGAACCTTCAAGAACTAAAAATTAAATAAAAGCAAAAACAACATTATACATAATGGTTGATAAACGCCCACTTGCCTTGGCGTCGTGAGCCCTTCATTACGAGAGATTTGGAGATCTGGTAATGAGTCTGTCAGTCAGTGGTATTGTGACAAGACACATGTTACCCAGAGCCACAGAACACATAGGACAGTTGAGCACTCAATCTTGATTTTTGCGCTTCATTGTTTCGAGAAGTTCTTCAACGCTTCATGTTGTTTTACCACTTTTCAATGCAAATTTTTTTTATTTATTTATTTAAATAAAATAAAGTCAAATTAATTGTCTCATTTGAAGCCAAATTTTCAATCAAATTTATGAACTTTGTTGGTAAGCCCGAAAGCGGCAAATTTAGAAATCTCGCAATGCATAAATAACTCGGAAAAGATTAGAAAACATTCGATAAAAAAAGAAGCGTTAAAATTAATGAGCCTACAAAAAATAAACAGACTAAAAAGGCAATTAAACTAATTTGTATGTAAACTAAAAGCACAGAAATGATTTGAAAAAAAAAAGAATTAAATTAGTAAAACAAATGTTTAAACAAAATGATTTCATGGCATAAAATTTCTTCTGCTTTTTGTGTGTTTAAACAAGTGTCTTGCCTATTTAAAAAAAAAAACAAGGATTTTATTATATTATTTATGTATTTTACTTGTGAAAAATTCACATCGAACAATTACAAAAAGAACATCTTAATTAAAAGACTGATCCTTCTGCTGGCCACGTGGTCTCCCACGTCCTTCAGTCTACCAAGTGCAGATTTTCACGCAAGTACGCCACAATATCGGTCAGACGTTCCACTAGTTGAGTATTCTCATCGTAGTCCGCGTTTATTTCCGCAAGCTTTGACTTCCTTGCCAAAATTAACAACTCATTCGGTTCGCCATTTTGGCGTTTAATGTTCTTATTGAGCATCTTCAAGTTTTCTTCGCCCTGCTCAATGCGCTCCGACACAGCTTCGATCTCCTTGATCATTTTTTTCGCATTCTCGATATGACAATGCATGAGTATCATACGAATATCGTTAGTAGAGTTCATCATTCTTGAGGCTTTTCCTTTTTTCAAATTATTTCGTGATTTTTGTTAAAATTCTCGAACAATCGAATTGAATTCCAGTTTGCAGGAAAACTCAAAGTGAAATTCTTTCGGAATTTGCCAAGTCAATTGAAGTTTTACAGTTACCCTTTGACAGTAAAAAAATTCCAGGCATACTTTGATTTCCACATTTTTGTTACGAATTCGGTGAAGCAATTGAAAATCGGATTTGTTTTACGGTTACATTTGAATAGTCTATTTGAAAAGTGATTGGAATTGGTAAACACTTAGATAGATGACTTGCTGTTTTTATTCTCAGACATATTATGATTATAAATTCGAATAAAATATAAGTTTCAATAGTTTACGATTATGCCAGCATAAAATTTCTTCTGTTTTTTGTGTGTTTAAATATAACTTTGTTTGCTTAAAGTTTTGCATGCGCGGCAAGTGTGTGGGGGGGCGGTGAGGGGGCGATGAGCAACAACAGTTTTGAACTTGGCAAAGGTCAACGTAATTGCGAAGAGAGAAGCGATTGCGAAATGCGTCTTTTTCAACGTCTTCTCTTTCCGTGGTTGCCGCTGCTGTTGTTGCTCATGGGTTTGTTGTGCGCTTCTTGTTGCAATTGTCAGCAGCTGTGTTTTTGCGGCTGTGCTGTGTTGCTTCGCTGCCAATGAAAGTAAAACCACCGCAAAAAAGCAATGAACTCTTGGCATGCACAAAACCGCCCACACGCTTGTGCCCCGCAGGGTGTCTCTCCAGCCATCGGTCTCTCTGTCCGTCCGTCCGTCCATCTATAGAAAGCCGCATTGCAATAATGCACGATTGTCATTTACCATTTGTTGTTGTTGCTGTTGTTGTTGTTGTACATTGTCAAATATGCGCCAACTATTCAAGCATAAAGTTGAAGATGCAAAATAACACTGCAAAAGTATCATGTGACAAATGTTGTTATTGTAATCACAACAACAACAACAAGCAGCAGCAAATATATGACATCAGCTTCATCAATTGTTTTTGCTGTTGTTGTCGCTCTTTATTTTTAGTCACTTTTCTTCTTTTAATGACTTTTGTGTCTTTGAATTATCAACTCGGTTGTTGAACGTGGCTGAAAGCGGTTTTCCATTACATTGGCAGGCAACGCTTATTGAATTAACAACAACAACACAACAACGACGACGACGACGACAAGTGAAGCGTAAAGTGTTGTCACCAATACAACAACAGCGACAACAACATCATGTATCAATGTTGCAACGATAAGATCAATTTTTATTTGCCAATAAGTTTTACACCTTTTAATGAGTTTTCTCTTTACATTAATTAAATTACTGCAAAAAGCGCATTTTTACTTGTATGCTTTTAAGTCAAGCTCCTCCTCACACATCGAAGCATATGTTTATTCCATATAAGGAAATTGTCATCTATTAATATAATATTTATCAAAAAATCATGATTAAGTATTGATAGATTTATTATATAAACAATATTAATTCTACAGAATCATATAATGGCGTATTGAACGATGATTTTTGTGTTTATTATTTGCATCTGTATGATTAAGAATTTGAAATATTCAGGATGCCTTCGGGATCCGTCTGGAATCACGGACCAAGGAGTCTCACATATATGCAAGTCATTGGGATTTTATAAACCTAACTAATTCCATTCATGTATTGGCAGTCCGAAGTTGTGCTTAAGGGGGCGCCATGTTCCGAACTTGCCCGTACTGGCTGCGTCTTGCATATCCATGTATTCCAGTGATCTATTGCGCCACAATTGGCATCTTAATTCTTCTAAATTCTTCATGATCTCATTCTACAAAATTTACAGCACTTTCAAGAAGACATGTCTTAATTGTCTCTCGCATTCATGTCATGTCATTTCTTTGCTTGTTTTTGAGCAGAACACATCTTTCGTCGTTTATTGAAAGCAATGACAGAATTATCAAAGCACAAAAGTATCTCGAAAACACTTAAATTATCACTGCAGTAAAATGTTTGCCACAATTTCAGAAATACGAAATTCTTTCAACTCATTTATTCATTCATTTATTCACAATCGCTCACTCACTCACGCAGTCAGTCACGCAGTCAGTTAGTCAGTCATTCAACGACTTAGTAGACAATTTTATGCATAGAAATATATAAAGCAACAAGAACAGCAACAACAACAACAACAGCAAGAAAACTATTGCAAAAATGCTGTGTAAAAAACTTTAACCCATTTTTGCGACAATGCACTCAACTTGCAACTTGAGGCAGGCAGGCAGCAGCAGCAGCAGCAGATGAAGCAGAAGAAGCAGCAAAAGCAGAAGCTGAGAGTGGAAAAAAATGTAAATAAATAAATACGCACGGATATAAAAATGGCTTTAAGTAAAATTCAAACAAAGTATCTGCAGATATTTTTTGCCACAGGAGAAAAAGTTGGCGCGTTGTGGCGAAGGCGGGTGTGCCGGGGAGGCAACAGAGACTATAAATAAATATCACACTTGCTCGCAGCAGCGGCAGAGCAGCGCAGTCGCAGCAGAGGAGAGCAGCAGCGCAAGAAGGTGAGATGGCCAAGCAATGAGCAAAGCATTGGAGAAGCTAAAATGAAAATCTTTCTATGCTTTCCGGTAAGCAAACGTCTCAGCAGCAGCAACAACAGCAGCAACAACAACAGCACTGTGACGAAAATTTATGTGGGAGCTGCTTGAATTTCAGACAAAGTCTTCGCTTTTGCTCGGAAAATGCGAAAAATCATTTTTCATAGTTGACTCACTGTCGCCGTTGTTGTTGTCGTTGTTGTCGTTGCGTCAAGTGAATTTTCTACATTTTCCTTTAGTTGCTGCAGTTGGCTTATAGTTTACTTCATGTGCTCATGTGTGTGTGTGTGTGTGTGTGAGGATTTTGTAGCGCGCGGCAAGTCGCATATTTCAACATTATTTTCCACACTTGCGAACGATAATGATCAACAGCAACAACAACAACAGGAACAACAACGCCATTAGCATCATGAGGCTCATCATGATGCTGCCTCAGCTGTTTGCATCTAATTTCGTACGCTTTGTCGTCGTGCCAAGTCGTTTGTTCAGATACACGCAGCAAAAAAGAAGAAGCAGAGAAGCGAAGGAATTGTTTTACTTTACACACTTTTCATATAAAAGGCAAAAGCATCTTTTATCTTTATGCCTGCGCTTGTTTACAAAAAGATACAAAGTTTTATGTCTTCTTGCAACATGCGGCACGCAGAAACATATGCCAAAATATTTGCGTTTAAGTTCAAAGTAATTTTTGCACTTACAAAGAAAAACAAAGTATCTTTTTTTGTGCTTCTTGCCATGATTTTTTTTCCGCGCAAATAAACAAGAGCAAATCATAGCACAACCAAAGCCTTGTAATTGACGCTTTTGGGCGTCTTTCCTCCGCCCCCCTTCTGCTGTTGGCCTAAACAAGCGCACAAATTGAATTGTTTCGTTGCTGTTGCTGCTGTTGTTGTTGTTGTTGTTGCTTTCGCAGTTAATTAGTTTGCCAAGGCAAAGGTCAAACAATATACTTTTTCCTTCGCTCGTTTGCCTTTTGTCGGTTTTACTTTTCTTCACACTTGATTTTGTTTAGTTAATTTTGAAAAATTGTGTAATTTAGCCATGTCCGCGCTTGTAAATGTAAACAGTCAATTTATGGCCAAACGTCGCTTTCTGCAAATTGAACAATTAAACGGCGAACACTTTCAACGAAGACATAAATTAATGGAATTTATTTTCCTCACTTTGGCAGCCGTGCGAAAAAAGAAGAAGCACGAATTTCGTGAATTTATTTAATAGACGGAATTGTTGGAATTTCGTTCGTCTGTTTGGCTTGAGTAACTGTTAATGGTATGTTTATGCACACATGCAAAATGTGCTAATAAATACCAAGAAGAAATACGAATTGCCATAAGTCTTTAATTGCAATTACGTCGAACTTGTAGGTGAGATGAGTTGAAGTGCAGACAGAGAAAAAGTATCAAAACGAAGGTGAGAGTTTTCAAGATGGAGATATGTTTATACATTTTCAATAATAATGAAGATTGCCAAACAGTTTAAACGTAAAAGAACAATTGATTTGAGAGCAAAAAGTCTCTGTTCCTGGAGCACCTTTAAAAAGAGTCGAGAAAACCATACATCATTGAGCAACTTTCATCTAACTTATCTTCTAACGAACTTTTTTTTAGATTTTGCCAATTATTGTAAATGAACAAGAGCCTTAAAGTCTTCTTTTGGTTGGGTGGTCTTAAATTGTCTCTGAAAAGTCTTCCTGCATTTTAAAAGACGCTTTTGGCTCGCAATTTTGTCGTTTTAGTTTAAACTGTCAAACTTCTTTCGTCTTTCATTTATAAGAACAACAGACTCTTCTGCCTTGAACATCGATCCATTCATATTTGTGCTTACCATGCATGTCTGGCCCCACTGCTTCCTTCTTCGCACGTCATTCGCTCACTAGCTCAACATGTCTGCTTTTTTATGATGTGTGAACAGACTTCGCGTCAATTGGCGACTTTGAAAAATTGTTTGTTGTCTCAGTTATTAAGGATCGTAAATTTAAATCTAAGAATCCCAAACTACATTTTGCATAAAATCATATTTGCCTGTAAGAAGTTTAATAAAGTTCTAAAACAGTTGTTAAAGCATTCCCACGGATCTCGAAACGCTTTTCTTTATGAAGTAACTATAATAAAATGGCATCTCATTAGTTTCGTTCTCACAAATCTAAGCAGAAATTTAATTAAAATATTTATTCTTAGAATTTTCACACATCGACATTAGTTTTGCTTCGCTTAGAATGTAAATGAGTGAAGATGAGACTTGACTGACTTTTCTAACAACTTCTGAGCTTCTTTCACGTGTATTTTCGCCATGGCATTTCACATAACAAAGCAAGCAATCAAAACAAACTTAAAACATATCAAAAATAGGCTTTGTTACGCTTGGGAGCCAACAAGCAAAAGACACTCAAATTTCAACTAAAGTCATCATCATATCATATCAGTTGAAAGGCACCTTAGATACATGAGTGTATCTGAAACGTTTTAGGCATATTAATGTATCTGCGAGTAACATGATGGCAACTAATTTAACAGCAGACTATTTATCAACGCCTCTCAAACGTAACCAACAACAACAACAACAGCAACAACAAGTCACAACTAAAGAAACAAGCGTCGAAATCATAGCAAAAGCGAAACGTGGGAATCCTTTTTTTTTCACATTTCATTTCTTTCATTCAATTTTTGATTTCGTTGTTGTTGTTTTGTATATCATTTATGCTGACAGTTTAAATGGTTTCGAAGCAACAACAAAACGTACTTTTAACAAAAGGCAAAGAAAAGCAACGCAAAGAAAAGAAGATGAAAACCGAAAAGTTTAAATGCGTTTTACGAAAACTGAAAACATTTGAACTTCTTTCTATGCTTCGCTTTTTTTTGCGCAGCTTTTGGTTAGAATTTATTATTTCCGTCATTGTGTTAACCAACGGCAACAACAACAGCAACAACAACAACAGCGGAGACAACAAAAGGGGTGTTGAACAAACAGAAAAACATTTTGCAGCAAAGACTTTTGGTAAACCTGACTGACTCATACAACAACAAAAGCAACAACACCAACAGCGCTGAGCAACAGGTACGCATGCGCAATCAACAACAACAACAACAAGTCACCACTTTGGGGTGTTCGCTGAAGAGGAACCAACCTCACTCCTCACGCCACTCGTCAAACCGCCTTTGGAAACTCGCCTATCAGCCTGTCTGTCTATCTGTCCGTCCGTCCGTCGCCAGTCTGCACATACGTGTATCTGCAAGTACGTGTATTGTATCTACGAAAGTACATGTATATATTTTTTGTTTAAATTTCGTTTTATTCGTTCAACGTAATTCCGTCTTTTCGAAATTTGCTGCTCCGTTGGTTTTTGTATATTTTTGTGGTCTTTTTTTTTTCCACTCTTATTTTATTCAACAATTTAGAATGCCGAGTCACTTGTTGATAGCGCACAGGTAAATTACGCGCAGAAGGGTGTTTTATTGTTCAATTTTTTTTTCAACTTTTGCTTCATTTTGTTTAAACTTTTTGCGTGCTTGCTTGAAGAGAAGCGTTTTGGAGCAAACCAAATTCAAACAATGCGTCTTATTTCATATTTAAAGCACCTTTAATTAACAGCACGCCTCGCAGATACTTTATCTCTTAGCTGTAATGCAGACACATGCCAACACATGTGCAAAGTTTTTCAAATTGCATGCCTGCAATGATTGCACGATTGATATCTTTTGGCTTTGCAGTGCTTTGAGTATCTCAGATCTGCAAAGACACATGCCCTTAGAGGCGTTAGACTAGACTGCCATGTGCAACAGTTATAATAATGATACGCCACAACAACAACAATTAAGCTGAGATTTGTTGGGTCTTTGAAAACAATGCAAAATGCAATGAGCGGCAAAGCGAAGATGAAGTGCAAAGTATTATTTGCGAGCGTTGCATGTCAATGGCCATAATTAAATGAGCGAGTAAGGCGAAAGAAGAAGCACAAAGCAGAGCTGCAACGCACCGAAAGGCAAAACACACAAAAATGGGCAAAAAAAAAAATATAAAATAAAATATGAGTCGCTTTTTGTTTTAGCCAAGAATGAAACAATGCAACAATGAAGCAGTGGGGGGAGGAGTAGCAGGGGCAGTATAATAATCATAACGATAATGAGCGAAGAGCAACTGGCAACGTTGCAAGATACTCAACACACACACACACACAGATAGAAAGATACTTTGCTGCAGCTGCGAATGTTTGCCAAGCCAACGAAGCCGAAGCAAAAACCAAACAGCGAACAACAACAACAACAAAAGTTGCTAAAACAAAGCAGAAGAAGAAGCAGCAGAGCAAAAAAAACAAAGTGCCACATGAGTTGGCCATTTCATTAATGGTTGTCTGCCATTGTATCTAAGTATCTATGCGCTGCATGTGTATCTGTATCGTGTGTGTGTGTGTGTGTGTATAACTCATATATGTTATTGTCTTTTTGCTTTGTTTTTGTTGTTGTTGTTGTTACAGTTTTTCGATTTTTCGTTGTCGTCTTTGTTTTTGGGCCAGCAACAACAACAACAACAGCAACAATTTATGCGTTTGCAGAACAATGCATTTTGCACTTATCAACAACATCATCATCATCGTGCAGCATTATAGCCATGTCATTAACCTAATGATCATTAACGTTTCTTGCGCATCTGCTGAACAACATTATGAGCTTCATTATTGTTCTCGCTTTGATTTCATTTGCCGTTCCCTCTCTTCCGCCCTCTCTCTCTCTCTTGCTCACTCTGCGTGTCATAATGGCAAACGTTTGAAATGTTACCCTTGTGGCATTCGTAAGCAAGGATTTGTTGCATGTTGCACATAATTTCAAAGCTGTTGGAATGTTGTTTTTGTAACTCTTCTTCTTCTTTGGCTGCCACTAAGCCATTAGAGAATCGCATATTTGCCACATTTGTCATGCAACATATATGCTTTTTTATAATAAATGTGTTATATCTCACCATGTGTGTGCATGTGTGTGTGTGTGTGTGTGGCAAATTACATGCAATTAAGCAATTAGCGACACAAAATGCTGCTGCCGTCGTTGTTGCTGTTGTTGTTGTGGCTGATGTTGCCACTCATTGCTGACCAACAACATTAACACAAAACACTTCCGTTAGAATATTTTGTTGCTGCTGCTGCTGTTGTTGTTGTTGCTGTGAATTGCGCTAAAGTTGTGCCAATTCTTTCAAGCATAAATTTTACATATGCTCATGGACAGCAACAACAACAGCAACAACAACAACGACGCAGCAAAGCTATAAAAAATCATTATGTAATCTCATTTTATGCGTCAAATGTCTCTTTTTCTTTCAATTTCTGTTCGTTTTTTGCTTTTATTTAATTTTATTCAACATTTTTTGTGCTTTCGCGCTTTGAAGTTCGTTGAACTCTTCAAATCAACAGTCAACAGTTAATTCTGAGTGTACTTGAGCTGTAAGGAAGGGAGAAGAGGTGAGAAGAGCATGCGTGGCCAAAAATGAGAACTTCAATTGCGTCGAAAGTTGCTTCGACTTCGCCTTGCTAACATTTAAAGCGCCTTTGTGAGTTTTGCATATTTAATGCAGACTTTTATGCCGCTGCAGTAACATTATGCATAAGGCAGTGAGTGAGAAGGAGAGCGAAGAGCGCTGCAGTGCAATTCGAAAGAAATGAGTTACTTTTACGACTATTTTGGGCACTTTTCGACATTAAATAAATTGAATTTTCGCATTTGTGCGACAATAAAAGTTGAAAGCGAAAACCATGCATTAAAATGAAGAGTTACAATACACAACTGCCAACTAAAGCACAGATTTTTAATGTAAAGTACACCCATGTTACATTAAACAATGCGCAACATACGTTACTCTAACAGCAGAGCAAGCAAAAAGGAGGGAAGATTATTAATATAAAGTGCATCCATGTTACATTAAACAATACGTAACATACGTTACTCTAACAGCAGAGCAAGCAAAGCAAGAAGTGAAGATTTTTAACGTGAAGTACGCCAAGGTTGCATAAAGCAATGCATAAACATACGTTAGTCTAGCAGCACAAAGCAAACGCAAGCAAAGCAGGTGTGGGTGCTAGACTGCCGTATGTGTTGAGTTGCGCTGTGTAACATAGGCGCGTTTTTGCCGGCAATGGTGGAGGAAGGCCAACTAAGTTGAAATGAACATTTTATTAAATACTTTTGATAAAGGCAAAGCAAAAGGCTACTTTATCGTACTTCAATAAGACACTTTTTGCTTGGCAAAGCTGCTATGGTTATAAGCATGTTGTAAGACATTTAAAAGGTACTTTTATATACTTCAAAATGATGTAATTTCATTTGAATTTGTTTGACTTTAAGTGCCGTCGAAACCAGACTTTAAAGTCAACACTTGCCAACCATTAAAAAGGCAACTCAAATGAGCTTATTTGCATAGAAACTTCTCAATAGCAAAACTACCGTAATTTGCCTTCAACGCCTTCAAGTTTACTTTGCATTCAAAGTAGTTGAGGAATAAATCTTCTCGCACGCATATCATTAGCACATGAGTGTCTGTGCGTCGTCTCAACCCACTCGTCTTGCGGCTTATTAGCGAAGCGAACATGAAGCGGAAAATTGATTTTTAATAAGAAACCAAAACGACTGAAACGCCGAATTCGCAGCGCAGACATTCGCAACCCTTCAGCCTTCGACCGCTGAGATCATGCCAGGAACGCGGCAAGGCATGAGAATTAATGTTATTGCACACATTGAATTATGATGCCACAAGCGGCGCATAAATAAAATCAAATCGCACAACGCAAACATCGAAAGCAAGAAGAAGATTTCAAATGGCGCAGCGAAGTATCTTTGCCAAGTAGAAACAGAGTATTTGCAGCCGAACTCATCTGTATGCCAGGCAAGCACAACGCGAGTCGAATCGCTTCGAACTTATTACTTCTTATCAACAACAACAACAAGAACAACAGCGACGGCAATAATAATAACAAATTATGCAAGCTGTGCTGTGTGTGTGTATGGCCAACTGTTGTTCGTGTCGAAGATGATGATGATGATAGACATGAGTCTTCATTGCCGAGGAACATTGTCAAAGTAACTGTTTCAAAAAACGGTGTTCAAATGTCTGTAAAATGATTAAAAAATCACAGCAACAAATTTATAACAATTTCATGCTTCGCTTTCGTTTGAACTTTGAGCGTAAAAATATAGAAAAAAGAGGAAGAATGTTTGATGTACAAAATCAATGCTTGCCACGCCATGCAGACACGATTCGAGTCGAGTTGAGTTGAGTTAACCACGCTTTCCGTACGTGCAATCCATAAAAAGTTCTCAACAATCACACACACACACACATGTGCACGCTAAGTACAGTTTGATGTTTACACCATGTGTGTGTGTGTGTGTGTGTGCATTGGTTTTTGTTCCCCGCCGTTTATACGTTTGCACTTCCGTTCTTTGTTGACTCTTCTGCTGACCGACGTCGCATTGCTTTTTGTTCATCATCATCATCATTATCATCATCATGATCATGATTGTCGTTGTCATGCACTTTTATTGTTTTCCAAACATTTTCTAAACAATTGGCCGCCCTTCCCCCCGCCGGACACATGACTTCCCGTTGCGCGTCTCAAGCGTGAACTTCTTCCTGTCGTTCTGCTGATTTTTATTGGTCAATGAAGGCCAACGGCATTCGATAAATTCTAAAGTTGTTCTTGTTGTTGTTGTGGTTGTTGCTGTTGTTCTGCCACTTGTCCATTGTTTTGTTATTATGCGCCTTTGTTAACGTGGCTTACACAGTGCCGCCTCGCTTGGCTCGGAACGACGCGACGCTCATCATCATCATCATCAACATCATCATCATTGCCGACAACAACATCGGAAATTGATTATGTTCGTGGGGCGTGTGTGACGTGATAATTGCAGACAGCAATGCAGCGTCGTTGTTGTTGTTGTTGACTCTCCTAACTTCGTCTATAATTATTAGCCTCGTTGCGAATTCTTTGCTGCTTCTTCTCTGCACAATCAATAATCACAATTGTCTTCATGAAAGGAAGATTTCTTTCTAAAAGCTTTTTGAAAATTTCGCGCAAATTATTTCACAACTCTTCACCTTTTTTATTCTTTAATATAAATGCCAAGCGGGCCATTAAAGCAAGATTGATTAGCCGAGCAGCGAGATAATTTTGCCGGCCGTTCTTGCGCCGAAAGCATTGAAAATGATTTGAAAGTGGCAAAGCAGCCGAACAAACGATAATTGTCTTGTGAAAGGTTTTTTCGCAGCGTTTTGCCTCAAATAAGCCTTGTAAATTGCCTTATCAATTTGCTGTAACAATCAAGGCAATATTAAATCATGCGTCATCTTTGCAATAAAGTTCTAATAACAAAAATTAAATTTAGGCCTATGTTACACAGAGCCCCAGCGCACATAGAGCAATCTAGCATACGAATTTCGTTCTTGAGCGCAATGTTGGTTTGTCGCAAGTGTTACAGTGCTACTTTGCAACATAGGCTTTTGTTTGTTGTGTTTCAATGTTTTCACACCGAGGAAAGACTCGCTAGCTGACTTTAGCAGCAAGTCAACGCTGCTTCTACTTTGCATATCAATCGATCCATTATGGCATATTTCAAATGTTGCCTTCACTTTTTCAAATACCGAAAATGTTCGCAAAATTCTATTTGAACGTTCAAATTGAGCCGTAAAACCATAAAAACGTCATGCCAATTACCGAAGCGTACAACTTCAGATAGTTGATGAGGAAAACGAGCGCACATCAAACGAAATCAAGCGGCGACGCCAATCACACAAGCAACCAACAAACCAACAGAAATAAGAACACAAATTTAAATTAAAGAAAAAAGACTCTTTTGGCAGTTTTTCGTACATTAATTTGAATTACTGCGAAGCCAAGACGATTCAAGTCATTCAAATCACGTCAAGTCAACTCAACGACGCTGACGACGACAGCTCAATACTTGGCGAGCATGAAGGATTGCGCGAATTCGAGAACAACAACAAACACTAGACAACAAATTCATTAGAACAATTCTCGAAAGAAGTAATCAATTAAGGCACCGAATTATGCTTGATGTGGCCGCTCTCGGCGTCGCCGTTGACGATGGGCATGATTTGCACAAATCACATGCGCACACACACACACACACACACACACACACACACACACGCAAACACGCAAAGCAGAAGCCATAGCAGAAATTGTGCCACTTGAGAAACTTGCCTGCGGTCGTTTTAATGAACTTGTTAATGATTTGGCTTTATTGACGCTTAACAGTTAAAAATAATATTAAAATAATACAATAATTAAATAAAATAAATGCCAAAAAGTCATTTGCCGTTTGATTGCTTACATGACTTTTTTCTGCTCAGACGGGTAATTGGGTTACTCATACGCCACGTGAAACTAACCAACAAGCCGGCAATTATTCGACATTATTGCCTGTCATTAAACGAGCTCAGTTTATTTTACAGAAATATTTCGTTTAATACTGTCATGTAATTAAAACCCTTTTCAAATTACTCTCGTCGTTGCTGCTACTCTGCTGCTGCTGTTGTTGTTGTTTTTGCCGCTTGCCAAGCGCAACGCAACGCATCGCATTCATGTAGAATGTCACATAAATGTAAAGTAGCAAAGTTAAAACAGCAAAATGGGAAAAGGAAAACGAAAAAAAATATATTACACGCATTTTCGAAAATTACATTTCGCTGCACAAATGACAGCGCCAAGCGACAGCAACAACAACAACAACAACAAGAACAACAACGGCAGCGGCAGCAACAACATGAGCCCACAGCTCAATATGTCAGTGTAGTGTAGCATGGTTAGATTCATGTTCGTGTTTGTTGCATGACGTACAGTGTTGCCGCTGTTGGATGATCCTCTGAAGACACGCCATTGATTTTCTCAGACTTTTCGTTGCTTGAAGACAACTTGGATATGAATTTGTTCTATTAGATCTTAGATAATCTGTTATGAAAGTCCGTTCTGTATTACCAACATGAGCATGTCTTATATGGTTACATAGATCATATAATATACTTATAATAGGTAACCACACAATATTTCAAAAATACAAGAAATAATCCGGATAAAAAAAAGTGATAATCATCTTAAGATGTTCTAAAACCCCTTCTATTGATGAAACCACCGCAATTATGACATTTTGTATTACTTCTTATATGTCTAACCTGCCCTAAAGACCATTTTATCTGTAACAAAAAGTGGGATCTCAAATTTACTGAGAACAGAAGAATTTTGTTCGCAAGGAAGCATTACGAGAACCCATAGAAAATGAAAAATATCTGCAACTTTCATTCGTTTTATAGTCTTCTTGAAACAACTTCTTGAGATTTATGAGCATGATCTGCAAACGGATCGTTCTACAGAGTGCTCACTGTTCTTGTTATTCTGTTTTGCGCGCACTCGCCACAAATATGATGCTCACCAGTATAGGCACATGATACACACACACACACACACACACACACACACACTCACACTCACACTTACATGCTGAAATATGCAAACGCTGCGAAGTGGAACCGTTGATATCCGCCAGTTACGCGACACTACATTCCATTGCGTTACAAATTAATTCACTGCTCGCTCATCTCGTTGGAAAAAGGCAGACACACACACACACACACACAGACACATGGGTCTAACCCACGTAGCCGCACTCCCACCCAGCCATGAGTTCAGGCCGACACATGTGCTAATGCAATTGCAATAAAAACAAAGCGAAATGTCTGTTTTTTTCTCAATTGCTTTAAAAACATTTTTCAACTATTTTAACAAAATAATTACAACTTTAAACTAATCGTTTTCTTTGCTCTTCGCTCTTTCCCCTTCTCTCTTCAACTTGTTGGGTTTCTTCTTCTACTACGCTTCACTTTTGATTGTTTTTTCAGCGCTGTTGACCTTCATTAGCAACGCCTTCTTCTACGCCGCCCTCCAAGCGTTTATTACCTTGTGCGCCATGCTTCTCGCCATTGTTTTTGTGTGTTTTTGTTTTCTCAACGATTTTCCAAAAGTTTTATTTTCAATTTGGTTTCTTTTTGTTGTTTGTGCCTTTGGATTTTCCTCTCATTGCGCTGCCATTAAAGCGAGCCCGGCCAAACCGACGCCTGACGCCCGACCGACCGACCGCCGGCCGCATGTCTTAACCCATTATTGCACACCGCCTTTGTTTGCGTTGTTAAAGTTGACCTTTAACGCAAAACTGTCGTTCGCTTGCTACTTGAATGCCCTCCGTCCGCTCCCCGCTGCCCACTTGTCGTGCTCGTTCATCGTGGGCGCTCATTCGTTGTTCAGGCATTCCATCAATTCGTCGTTTTGAAAGTTCACTTTGTTGTTGTTGTTGTTGTTGTCGCTTTTGCTGTTCCAGTTCATTTCATTGCATTGACAGTGAAAAAGTACAATTTACGTAATCGTAATCGTACTTTTTTCTTCCCCCTCCCCCATTTTATATTAAGCCGACAACATCATTGTTGCCATCATTGTCTTTTGCCTGCCTGCCCTGCCTTCCCCCTCTGCCTTGGCTTGTCTTTAATTTTGAAATGAGTTTCGCATTTTCAGTTAAGCCTTTTGCCTTTAATTGTTCGCCGTCGCTCCATAAACAAACAATGCCATGATTGTTATTATTTGATATTAATTATCAACACCTGACAATCATAACGTTTGTCAATGTCTTTTGTAGTTATTGTAAATGTAATTGAATTTGACGGAGCTAATTTACATTTGCTGCGTAAATATGAAGGTCGGCGCACAGTTGACTACTTTATTAAGCTTGTGGCATGTGGCATGCTGTAAGCCAATTGTGGGTGATGACGAAGGTCTTTAAATGAGTTATTTGTGTTTAACTTGAGCAAAAAGGTTTGCATTTTGGTCATAAAAAAGAGAATTCTTAACAAAACCATAATTTTTTATATTAAATATACATTCTTCGACTAAACTTACCACTTATAAATTGCCAACTGTAGAACTCGAAGAATATTCACTTCTTTTGCTCAGCGATAAACGCAAAGCCACAAAATTTTTCATTCACATTTTCGCTTGGCGACACAAAAAAAAATCAAACAAAAAACACTTCCTTCGCCTTTCGCTGCTATGTTTTCATATAATTGCATACACACACGCGCACGCAGACACTACTTAGAAGAAGAAGCAGCAGCAGAAGCCGAAGACAAAGACAAAGAACAATGCGCGAAGCTCTAGCGCTCCATTTCCGCCAACCGCGACAAAAAAAAGAAGACAAAGCGGCGTCACTTGCACAAATTAAATTTGCAAACACTTTTTTCACGCATCATTTTATCACTTTAATATTAAATTAGACACTTCATTTGCTATTTTGGATAGTTTATAATTTATGTACGCACACTTTTTACTTATTAAATCAATAATTTAAAATAACACTTGCAATAATTTCCACGAATTTAAGAAGCGCCGCTATGCAACTGGTGTCGTTCTTGTGGTTGTTGTAGCTAACGGCGCGAACACTCTTCTGCGCTCTCGCTCACACGCGCCTTCTTGTGCGTTCAGAATTGATTTGGCGCATGCGTAGAACGATGCTGCTGCACGTTGAGTGGGAGTGAGAGATGTTGACATATTTAGGACAAGGGATCGTTTCATTTGATTTGGTTTGTGTCTGTGCTAAGTGTGTGGGTTGGTTTAGTGAATAAATACGTTGTGTTGGTTTCTATGATGTGTTCGTTCTAATTATACTTTTATGTGAATTGTTTTTGGAATTTAGCACATGTGCTCAGTAATTTATTACTTATGCAAAAATCAGCGCATCTTCTATGCCATAATTGACTTAATTCTGTGCTTGGCGTGCAAAGTTAATCTAATTAAAATGATATTCGCGCATATTTGCTTAAAGTGTAATTTGCATAGCAATAATTTGTACATGTACTTGAGTATCATAGTAATTATGCTTGCTGCTGCTTCTTCTGCTTTGGCGAGCGCAAATGTCAATTGCAATCAGCAGCAGTCAAAGCCGCCGCCAACAACAACAACAACTGCAACAACAACGACGACAACTATTTATTTATGCATTTGGGTGTCCAATAAAATACAATAAGCACAGAACACATTTGCATTGCAAATCAAATGAAAATAATGTGCACAATAAAGTAAATAAATAAGTAATAGAAAAAATATGCAACAACAACAACAACTTGTTGGCAACAAACTTGGTAAGATACTCTAGACTGCAGCCATGCTGGTGTCTAACATGCTATGCCGGCCGGCGCCGCCCACGTCCCCCGCGCTTACACAATTGTTGCTATGCTCCAGTAATTTTAATAGTCGTTGTTGTTGTTGTTGTTGCTGTTGTTGCTCCACAATGTGTAAGACCAACAACAACAACAACAACATTGCTTTGAAACAGAAAAAAAGCATAAAAAGGGTTCCCTCATATGTTAACTGGCAAAAGTATCTGCAGATACTTTTTTCTCTGTTGCTATAGATACATATGCACATGTATATAAGTTACGCATTGCTGTGCGCAATTCCCATGGTCTTGCTGGTTCGTTCGCTCATGCGCTTGAATTAGTTTGTATCTAGATACTTGTTGATTGTTGTTGTTCGAGCTGTCGCTTGTTATTTAAATTGCGCTAGAAAAGTTGTAAAATATGTAAAATAGATGAAAAAACAAGAATCGGTTTGGAAAAAGGGTCAAATCGTCTGAGCTTCTCTAACAGCGTTGTTCTTCTTCTTGCTCTGGTTGTTGTTGTTGTGCTGCTGATGTTGTTTACTGCAGTGTTGTTGCTGTTGATGTTGAAGTTGTTTGTTGCAACAGGAAGTTGCCAATGTTGTTGACTTGCAATAACAACAACAACAACAACAACAACAACGAATAAAAGCCTTTAATTGCATTGCAGATAAACGACAAATTTCATTGAAATATTTGCATTACTTAACTTGTATTTTATGTCTTATTTGTTACTCGCTTTGCGGCAATTAAAGAAAATTCGACGCAATAAATTTCAATTCGATGTCAAAACCCAACTTTATTATTATTTTTGTCATTAATTTGGCAAAGTGAAAAAAAAAACGACACATTTCAATTCCATTTTCAAATGACTTTCTCACATGAGTGCGCACTTTTCGACATCGACAACAACAACAACAAAGACTCCATCGAGTGACCATCATCGAGCCGAACAACCCAAAACCATCAACATGAACAACATTATTGGCAAATACCAACGTCATTAATGTCATCATCATCATGATCACGTTCGTGATCATCATCGGTGCGACGTCTGTCAATTGCACGCTGAGCCACGGCTCAGTCATCAGCATTGAGTACACTTGAAAATTGCGTTAAAACGATTTGTTTTTGTAGCTTTTTTCATCTTTGGTTTGTCTTCTTTGTTAATGTTCAACTTGAAGATGGTTTTTTCTCTTGTTGATGTTTTGGTTAATTTGATTTCATTTATTTGTCACAAATTGTGTCATTTCTGTGCGCTTTTTTCACTCATTTGCTTTGTGCAATGTAACTTTTATTTGTAGCTTCTTTTTCTTTTCGCTTTTCTCGTGCAATCATTGACCACACAGGGGGCGCTTTAAGTACTGAAATTTGTTTAAATTACATGTTAGGCACGCCGGAAAGGCAATGCTGTCTTGAAACAAAAGACTCAAGCAGCGAACTTGCGCGCTCGTTAACCCATTTCGTTGCGCCGAAGACATTTGCCAACATTTGCTAACAAAAATAAGAGGAGATAAAAAATCACTTATTGCATTGTTGCGCCCACAATTCCACTGAGATTCGACGTGGCATTAAGAGTCTTGAGCGTTGTATATGATTTGCTTTGCTTTCTTGGCCATAACAAATCGCAGTAAATTACACAAAATCAACGATTTGCAATCAATTGTCTTGATTGTCTGTTTGTTTGTGGCAGCTTCTGGTCTTGGTGTGGTTTTGGCCAGAGGCCTTTTGACCACTTTTGGCGAAAAGTGTTTGCGGCCGCGAAATGCAACGCAATTTTGCTTGATGCCTTTGAGCTGAACTTCAATTGAACAGATTTTCCCATGCTTGTAGGTCAAAACCTAAGCGCGGTAATGCTCGTAATAAAACAACAACAAAAAAGCAGAAAAATTACGGGCAAAAGAAAAAGTTTACAACAATAAAAGTAATGCAAACTCGTTTCACAACTTCAAAGCAGCGCAACGTAATTAAAATATTTTCGCAATTAAAGCAAAAACAAAAAATAGATGACATTTTCAAAACATAAAACCATAATTAAAAACATATGAAAAAAATAAAAAAAATTATATAAAAAAAAAATATATATAAAAAAATTAAAAAAAGAACATGTAAAAATAAATAAATATTATAAAAACAAAAATAAACAATTACAGTATATGAAAAAAATGTTATAAAAATTACAAAAATAAATTTGAAAGTAAAAAAAGAATTTGCAAAAATAAATTTATCAAAAATCTAAAAAAAAATAGTTAAAAATACAATTTATGCATAAAATACCACGGCGTACACTTAATAAATAAACCGCATTTTTTCAAGCAACGCAAAACAAAAAGTGTAAGAAAGAAGAAGAAAAAATCCATATTAATTTGAGTAATGCCAAAATGACCAAAAACGCATGAAATAATTTCTCTAATTAATTGTACAAGCGTGTCTTGCTTTCTCACTCACACACAGACACACACACACATGCAGCTTAGCTGCTCTGTCACTGACAAACACGATTAGCTGCGCTGCGGCGTCAATGCCAACGCCGACGTCAACTGCGCTGCCTTTCCGGTTAATGTTTGGCAAAAAAGCTTAGCAGAAATTATAATATGAAAAAAGAAGACGAGAAATATCATTTTATGATTTTGTAATTTCAAATTTTTTAAATGAAATGAAAGCCAAAAAAAAAGAGTGGAAAAAATCATATTAAACTTGAATTTCTTCAACAACATTTTTAACGCGTTTAATTTAATGCGCAAAATGGTGTTGTTGTTGTTTTCTGCGCCTGTAATGCGCGCACAACAACAACAACAACAACGACAATTGCAATTTGTAGCAATGACATGCTCAAACAACATATTTCAAATGTTTGTCGTTTTATTTCATGTTTTTTTTATTTGATTTATTTTTACTTATTTCGCTTTTTGCACTTCATTCATTGCAGGATGCTGAGCCACGCCCCACCGCTGCCGCCGCCGCCGCCGCCTTCGAGCTGCACGAGAATACACTGAACGTCGAGGCGGTCATATTGCAAAACCAAGTGGACACTTTGCAGTGGCAACTCAAACAGGTAAGTTGTCAACTCAGGCAGAGAAGCACAGACAAAAGACTCAAGACACGAACTTGACTGGGCTTCAGACTTGTTGCTGTTGTGGCTTGTCTTGCTAATTAAAATATTTGCCGCACGATTGTGTCTTGTATTATGCAAAGAAAATGTGTTGCGCTAAATACCTGCAACTTGTTGTTGTTGTTGTCGTCGTTGTTGTTTGATTTGATTTGCGGAACTTGTGCCTTCAACTTGGTATTAGAACGAGTTGCACGTTCCTCAGCGAGCGACAAAACGTTTATTGTCATTGCCGTTTATTCTCACGCCTAATTTAGACATAATTGCATACTTTGCTTCTTTTCTTCCACTCGCTTCACTACACTTGTGCTTTGTCTGCACTTGAGCGAAGAGTCTCGTCTGAAGGCCTTTGTGAGTTGCAGGTTCCTGTTTGGCTTCGTGTTGCTGTCAGAACAGACGTCGGCACTTATTAATAATGCTTAATTACAGAGCAACAGCACAAAGCAACTTGCGACGCGTCGAGTCATTTCCTTTGTGCCTCACACACATGCCACACATAATTCAACGCTTCCTTTGGCACTCAAGCGCTTCTTGCAATCAGAAATCAACTCAATGAACTTTTTCGTGAACTCTTAAACTTCTACTTCAGCTTTCTTTCGGCTTGGAACAAATCTGCTTGCAGCAACACTTTCTCAATGAGCGCGAAAGAGAGAGAGAGTGAGCGGAGTAGATTCTAAGCTTGAAGCATGTTTAATATTGTACAAAGTTACGCTTTCATTTCAATTTAATGCGTTTTCAAGTAGAAAATAACAAAGTCGCTTTGAAAGAAGGCAAAAAAAAAACATATATTGCAAATAAAAAAGAAGCAGTGATAAACATTAAAGCGTGGAAAGCATGCAGTGAGTAAGTGAGTGAGAGTGAAAGAGACAGAGTGTCAGAGAAAAAAAGTAACTGGGTTATGTGTAAAAGCGACCGAGAAATACGGCGTTTTTGCGCTAATGAAATGCAGCGAAGAAAACAAACAACAAACGCACTAAAAATAAAATAGCAAAAAAAATATATTTAAAAAATAAAATTGAGAAAAAAAGTAGAAAAAATAACTGCAAGTCAAGCTTCCGTTCGGCGCGCTTAGTGGGCAGGCAGGCCGCCAGACAGACAGATAGACAGACAGACTGAAAGACAGATCGTTCAGACAGGCCGGAGACCAGACCAGACCAGACGGTCAGACTGCCGTGGGCCGTGGCTGAGCCGTGGGACAGCAACATTTGTCGACGTGAGTGCTCAAAAGTGCTGGACTCACGGCACACACACACACACACACACATGCACTTGCAGACATCTTGATCGATCGATCGTTGGCTTCGATTTTGCAACGTCACTGTCAGCTCAGCTCAGCTCAGAGCAGAGGAGCTCCAAGATTGATGTGTTCATTTTGCAAATTGAATTTCTTCGCTTCGCTTTGCTTTGCCGCGCATTTGTGCTAGAAAATATTTGATCGCATTCAGAGAAAAGCTGCGTTGTTGTTGTTGTTGTTGTTGTCTTTGGAAAAGTTGAGCAGAAGAAGAAAATATATGTGAGTAAGTTTCACATTCTCTTTCGCCGCCATTGAGGAAAGTCAATGCAAAGCAAAGAAGCCAAATTGTAAGCATTTTTATTCGACTATTCATGCTGGCAAAGCAACAAAGGTTTCACTGTACAAGGTTATGCCTGTTGATAGACATTTTTGATTTCAAGTTGGACAAAAAAAACAACAAATAACAAAACCATTGATGAACATTAATTGTGCGCTTTCTTTGTTAAAAAAAAAAATAAAAACAAACTTGAATGCAAAATTATTACCGGAAAAAAATTAATAAATCAACATAATTGTTACCCACATTTTTTAATGATTTTTCTTCAATTTTTGTTGTATTTTATTGTAAATTTTTTTTTGTATTTTCGTATTCGTTTTTCATATATAAATTTCATGTTTAATTGAAATAACATAAACAACAAGTTGTTGTAGAAATAACGCTCGTTTAACTAACCGAAACATAAACAGCTTGTTTGGCGTTAAACTGATGTTGTTGTTGTTGTTGTTGCTGTTGAAGAAGTAGCAAAAAAAACTGCATTTTTGCACAAATCAAATGCCAAAATTCAAACAACAACAACAACAACGTTGAACACATAAATCACAAAGCTTAACATGCTACTGGAAACGAGTAATAATAAAAAGCAACAACAACAACGACAACAACAAAGTAGCAGCAAACCAATAAAATGTGAAAATTATATGCTTCGAAACGGAAAAGCAAAGAAAAAAATTCAAATGAAAAGAAAATCCAATGAGACAACTCATTTCGGCTTTGTCGATATTTATATACTCTTACAGGCAATAAATATATTATTCTTATTGGACAATCCTTCTTATAGTAGTTTTTCTAAGAAACATGCCCATTCCCAATTTGGCGTCTATCTGATCTGCTTATAGAGCAATCCCATTTTTAAGTGGATGGCTAGTGCCACGCCCTCAAGTGGTCCGATCGAAGTAGTTCGGAGATAAGCCATGTCTGGACACATAAACAATTCCTGCGTTCAGTCTAGAGTTTATATCTCCTTAACTGTGTTGCAAACTTCATCAGCAAATTAATATACTTTAACAAGCGTCTAATTAGCAATAATTCAAAAGACACACACACACGCACACACATGTACGCACACATGCATAGGCATTTAAGGAGAAAAAATGAGAAATAAAAATTGCATAATCGCAATGCAACAAACGTAATGAATATGAAAACACTGAAATGCCAAACGCCTTCATTTCGAGTGCCAAAAAGCGACGCTTGGCACGGCGCACGGCGCTACTTGGCTTGGCTCGGCTTCGTGTGGCGTGGCATGACGTGGAGACCGGCCAAAGTCATGTGCCGCGGTGGCAAATAGCAAAAGCCAATTGGACAAACGAGGTGGCTGCGAAAAACAAATAATATAATTCACACGAACGAGAGAAGAGCAAAAGAAGAAGAAGAACCGTGGCAATAATTGCATTCAATGCCAGCGTCATCATCGCCAACCGCAGCTTCATCATCGGCAACACCGTCAACGACGAGTCAAGTCGGGGCAGTTAATGACCAAGTCGTTTGCTGATAACGTTCTCCACTCTTTTAAGCCTATTTTGTGGCTTATGCATTTACATTTGGCAATTGGCAATTGGCCAGGCAATGCAATCGCCAACAACAATTTGCCAGCCACCTGCTGGTCTGCTCTGCTTGGCGCTCCTCTGCTGTGGTCTGGTCTCTCTGTCGTCGCCAACACAGCATCTGGTCTGCTGCGCCCTCATGTATGCATTTGCCAAATGCCGAGTAGGTTAACTTGTCTTAATGCAGGCGGAAGGACGGACCGACAGACAGACGAATGGCAGTCAATTTTGTTGTTGCCGCTCTAATTACTCGGCTCTATGTGTGATGACGTTGGCGATGACGACGACGCCGTCGACTGTAAATGAGCTTAGGCCAACCAACTGGCCAAGTCAAATTCTCGTGGCGAGTGCGGCCGTAAATTGGCTTAGTTCGGTGATTGTGCCATTAGTCTCTTTCAAATGACTCAACTCGGCTTCGTTGTTGTTGTTGGTTTGTTTTATTCACCAGATTAAAGAGTGAAAGTTATATGCTCATGTTTTCAAAGTTCTTTTGTTCGGCCTTCTCTGCGCGTCTGTCAAAATATTCACTTTGCGCTATGAAAAGTATGAAGGGGGAATGGGGGAAGACAAATGCCTCAAATTTATGCTAAGCAGAAAGACAAAAAACAATTTGATCTCGTGTAAAATTTACATAAAGCTTATCAACATTTTGACTTAAACTGAAGCACTTAACCCGTTCACTATACAGTGGTGAGCACGTGATTGATGAACGAGTTGATGTTTGCAGCAGCAATGAGACAAAGTGTAAATTTCCTGAGAAATATTTCAAGTTGAGGCGCATTTGGACTTTGGACTATCAGATTATACAGTGGCAGATTGAACTTGGTCTGAAAGGTGCCCCACTGTGCGTTCCCTAAAAAACTTTACACCGAAAGCTTCTTGTTGTTGTCCGAATATTTACACTCAGTTAAATGAAGCATTTTATAAACGAATTTGAATAACAAATATATTTTCTATTATTTAATTTTTAGTAGTAGAAATCTCTCGAATTAATCTGTCATTTGTTTGGCTTTGTACAAGTGTGTGTGTGTGCGTGTGTGTGTGGGAGGCATAAAACGAAATGCAATGAATTTCACTTGGATGAAAGACTTAAGGCACAAACTTGCCGCGATCAACGCACACAATAATTATTATCTAATTAGTTTTCCATTGCAACGTAATTTCACTTTACGTAATTCTATTTTCTGCGGTTTCATTTATTGCTATTTGCCTCTTTTGTGTAATCCTATGCGCAGGTGGAGACGAGCTGTGAAATGTATCGCGCTGTGATGGAGGAAGTTGCGCGGTTTCTCGAACGCTACACCAGCCATACGCAACAGCTACAACAACAGCGCCAGCAGCAGCAGCAACATAACCGCAATGAACAACAGCAAATCGCGCGCTCGAAGAGTCTCTATCATGTGCATGGCGTGGGCGGTGTGGGCGGCGCACACGACTCGACGTCCATCATGGCCAGCGCCGATGAGGGCAACAACTCATACCTGCGCGCGCGCAGCAGCACGAACTTGATCGGCGGCGGCGGCGGCATGGGCGGCAAATCCATGCTGACGCTGAGCGAGGAGCACAACTATGAGCCCATAGCGCCCGCCGGCTCCTACAATGCCTTCAAGGACTTCACATGGTTTGTACAAGCGAATTGAAGCACAGAAGCGTTTCGTTATTGAGCAAATGTTTTGACTTTTCAGGCGACGCGCACCGAAGAAGGCCAACGGCTTGGCGAACACACACACGCCGGACGCCGGCGAGGAGAAGCTCAATCAGGAGGCCTTCCGCCTGTCACGCACCATACAGAATCTGCTGAGCACACAGCAGCCGGACTTGACGCAGCGCAACATGCTGGCAGCACACACGCCCGGCCGTTTGGGCAAGGCGACGTCCGCCTCGGTGATGACTTTGCATGGCGGCGCACAGCCGTTGCACAACTCGACCAGTTTGACCATGGCAAATGGCCTGATGGAGTGCCTGCCGACGCCCAACAGTGCCAATGTCATGCCCAAGACGCCCTCGCCGCTTGCCAGCAATGCCACGGCTCCTGCCGCCGCCGTCTCCACACCTGACATGCTCTTCTTGCGCGCAAATAACATGCGTGACTCGCGTCTTTCGCTACGCAGCTCAACTGACAGTTCCGTGCATTCCACCATTTCGTCCACGACAACATCGTCCGGCTCCTCCTCGTCGTCGTCATCGATGAAACTCGAAACGGATGAGGAGGCATTGACGCTTGCCGCCAACTCGGTCTACGTTGGCACGCTGAAGCCGAACAATGCCGGCTCGAGCACTGAAGACGAGAGCGGCTTCAGTTCGATCAGCTCATTTCAAGATGTGGGCATACCGCTGAGCTCAACACGCATTTGCAGCACGCCACGTGGCTCGCTGAAGGAATTGGCCACGCTCATGGCCAACAATCAGTCGGACAGTCGCAATTCCACGTTGAAAGCGCCGACGCCATCAGCCGCTTCAGCTGCCTTGACACATCCGAATAATGTCATCGGCTTGCCGGTTCATGGCGTGGGCGCTGCCTCGCCCTCGAAGACGTATCGCAATGCGACCAAATATCAACGCTTCTCGACGCTATCCAATGAGGATTCAGCTACCGTTCTATGGGTGTGAATCGCTACAAGGCCGACCAACCGACCGACCGACCGACCGATCAGAACAGAACACACCTCCAGTGCTTTAGCTTATATTCGTGTGCGTTTCGCTTTGTTAGTGCCGTTTTCTTTTATTTTCCTTATTTGTGCAGTTTCGATAATTTTATTTTAATTTAATTTTTATGTTTTATTTAACGTATTTTTTATAAATAATATGCGCATTTAAACTTAAAATTAGTTATAACTGTTTTATGAAAACTTAGTTTTGCAGTATTTATGTTTAAAAAATAAATAATTTTTTTTCGTTTAAAACACCAATCGAACTTTCTTTTTTTACTACACCATAAGAGGAAAGTTGTAAGGTGGTCTTAATAGATATAAATAGTTGATACTTCAGGCATTCAAATGACGTGAATTTCAGAAAGATCTTACGTCCAGTTTGGACACTAGAAGCGTTTCAAATTTTGGCTATAACATCACTTAAACATGCGTGATCCTTATAGAAGCATCTCTTTCGCAAGACAATTTATTAAAAGAAAGCAAAAAGTGCGAAATTTTAAACAAACTCTTTTCACTTTCAAAACATCTTTTCCAATTTCTAAGAAACAAAAGCAAGCTTACTTACATATTTGTCAAAGTTTCCAACTTTTTTCTTGATTACTGTGAGAAAGATTTGTTTCTCGTCGAGCTGAAATTTCAATTAATAGTTTTTTTACATTTTTTATTATTTTTTGGGATTTATAAAAATTTACGTTTAGCGTAAAAAGTGTTGTTGCATAAAATCGATGTATTTGGGAGCATGGCTTCCCATGAAGTTGAGCAACAACATCAAGCACAAGCAACATTAAAAAATTGCGCAGATGTCGCGGTAGAGCAGCACGAGGTTGAAGAATTGCAGATTCCGGGAACAAATGGTGAAATACGGAGTTTCAAGCATCCTTTGGAACATGTCTGGACGCTTTGGTATTTGGAGAATGATCGCTCCAAGTCATGGAAAGAAATGCAAAATGAGATAACCAGTTTGGATACTGTTGAGGATTTTTGGAGGTACGAAACAACAATTTCTTGATGTCAAAAACCTAATAAAATTTTTCCCTCACGAATTAAGTCTCTATTACACGATCAAAACGCCATCAGAGTTACGTGTGGGCAGTGATTATTCCATGTTTAAACGTGGCATTAAGTAAGTTTTGGAGTTGATATGAAAGGCGAACAGTTTTTAATGCTATTCTTTATAGACCGATGTGGGAGGACGATGCAAATAAAGACGGCGGTCGTTGGCTCATCACTGTGAATAAAGTATCGAAAGTTATACTCGACAAATTATGGCTTGATATACAGTTAATGATGATCGGTGAGATATTTGATTATCCAACTGAAATTTGTGGCGCTGTTGTCAACATACGCGGCAAGAATAACAAGATTTGTAAGCATTCCTCAACCGATTAATATTTGATCTTCAAATATATTTTTTACGTAAATCCAACACAGCCATTTGGACTGCTCATGCCGGCAACTCGGATGCTGTTTTGGAGATTGGCAGCAAATTGAAAATGTTATTGCATCTGCAGCCGCATAATCTGCAATACCAACTGCACTCGGATGCAATGAGCAAACAGACCTCAGCCGTCAAGTCGGTTTATACATTGTAGAAAACACATCAAAAACAAACAAAAAAAAAATACAAGGAGAAGTAAAGTAAGATATCGTAATAATGATTCGTTCTTTCGTTTAGTGGTTTGTTTTTTTAAATCAAAATTATCAATTCGCTGAATGAATGATTTATGTATTTAATGATGTAATTTTAATTATGTTTTGTTTTTTGTTCAAAATTGCAATTAATGTTAATAAACAGAATGCACTTCAACAGAAGAAAAAATATAAATAATAATAAAGCATCAATCAAATTTCATCACTTACATCATTTCAGTTTATTATAGTTTCTCATTAGTTTTTATATGTAGTTAAATATTTTCATTTATATAACTAATACACAGATAATAATATTTTACATACATAGCTAAAGGCAATACATAAAATATTGTTGAAATTTCTCACACTTTTACTTCTCACAATAAGTATCCAAATTACAATTGATATAACAAGTAAAAATTTACTCAGTAAACACTCACAGCAAATATGTTCTCCTTTTCTTACATTTTCTTTTTTTTTAATCTAAATTTCGAATCATCTTTTATATATATGTGTGTATTTTCTTGTAGATTTTTGTGCATGTGTGTGTAAGAAAATGCTTAACTTAAAGAGACAATTAAAAATTAAGCTTAAATCAAAGTTGTAAGCACGAAATCAAAGTAAAAAGACAGAAATCAAGAAACGAAAAAAATTATAATTATTTACAATAGAACAAAAAAAAAAACAAGATAATTTAAAAAGAAATATTAATTATAATATTTGTTTTTGTATTTTACTTGTAAGAGCCTAAAACTAAAACTTTATTTTTAATTATATGCCTAAAATGCTTCAACATTTTAAATGAACTTAAGTCGACGACATGAAATCAATAATTTCTTTTTTTTTCAAAAAAATAATGGACGTGCGCTTACTTTGATCAAATGACCATGATCAGTTTAAACAAATTAATAATCGATGTGATTAATGAACATTTGTTGTGACAACAGAATGCGAGACTCGAGACTCTTTTTGTTTGATTAGCTTTGTTTTTGTTTCTGTATCATTTGAACTTATGCCTAAAACGAACATGCGTTAAGACTAAACGCAAATTCAGCAAAATCAAGTACATTAATTGGAAAATTGTACTGAAACAATGAAAATAAACATAAAAGAACAAAAAAATTCCTTTTTTAAAGCGAATGTTTCACAAACAACGGCAATGCTGAGTGCAGCAGCGAAAGCCGCAAACGGCATCACGTTAGCTTTAAGTGTAACTGTGTGTGTGTATGCCGGAGGACGTGTTAAATGCGACCAACAACGGCTTTATTCTTGCGCGTGGGCTGCACGGACATCGGTGGCACGAGCAACACCTCAGATTGCGCTGAAGGTGAATTGCTGCGCATGCTGGCGCCATCCTCATCGGCAGCCTCCTGAAAGAAGAGCAAAATCAGCGATTTAGTAAAAATAAAACAAGAAGGCTATAAAAATAAAGCACACTCACGTGAATGTTTGTGCAGCTGGCCAAGCGCATTTGCGCCAATTGCGTGGCAGGCGTCAGTGAGTTGGTGCTGCCAAAGGGTGACGTCATCATGGTGCTGACAGCGCGTTTGAGCTTGTTTGGCGTTTTATTGAATGAAAAAGCGCGTCCAACCTGCAAATTATACAAATTCAGTTAAGCACAATCAACAAGTAAAAACATGATTAAAATAGAATTACCTTCAAGCGCGTTTTTGCCGCCAATTTGAATGCCTTTGAAAGCGTGCTCAAATTAACATCGCTTATGTCAACGTCCAACTCCTGTGATGTGCGACTGACCAACATTTTGTCCTGCGATTTGCAAATAAAAGAAAAAACGTTCAGTAAAAAGTCTACATTAACACACGAACAACAAATAAACTTACCGCATCGGTGCGACATGCATGCTCGGCCATCTGCATGCACAACTTCTTCAGATAGACAACCTTATCCGTCTCCTCATCCGTTATGCCAAATGTGTATAGTTTCTCCTTTTCGCCACGTTGCAGCAAAGCAAACGCACGCGGACTATCCGCAATATCAATGACGATGCGTATCGTATTCAACGATATGAGCTTGATATGTTTGTGCGTCTTCGTTGTGCTCGGCGATTTGGCGGCATTAAAGCCACGCGAACGTTTCTTACACACCTCAATGGAATCGGAAAACAAATACAACATGAGCGCATCACCACGCCCACTCAAACAATCGGACAGCTCATTTACTTCACACTTCGAAATAAAACTACGATTTGATGAGACAAGATGTGCCGGACAACCTTCAATGTCATTGAAGATATCGAAAATGGCCATACGTGACTCTGTGCGTCGCTTGTCCTCATTTATGTGCAACATAACCTCTTTGATGGCCTTCAATGCCTCCTCGAGACGGGCGTGATCCGAATTAGAGGTATGCGTGTGCTTGAGTATGTCGTTCAAGAGCAAACTAATACTTGGCAAACGTTGCACGGGTCGTATCATCAGATCCTGTAAACTCTGACGACCGCATTCGGGTTTTGTCTGATTTATTTTCAGAAAAGCATGAAAACGTGGATTCTCACGATCGCATTCCTGTAGTTGTTCCTTCATTTGTTCATAGAAATTCACATAGGGCGGATAGGCTTTTATCAAATCATCGCGATGTTGTAAAATGATATCACCAATGCGACAATCCTCACGCCAATTGCTATACAAGGCGCGCAAGTGCTCCAACATACTCTGATGTACCTCATGTATGGGCAGAAAATTGCCGAAAATCGATTTGATCTCCGATTTATTGAGCAGTGAGTCATTGGTTTCGGCCAATTCCTCCAGTTTGTTTTTAAAGAGCTGTTGTATGGAAAAACAAAACAAAATATTAATGAAATGTCTTTGAAGCGATGCGCTGTGCTACTTACATTTAATATTGTATCCAAGATGCCAACATAATTCGACTCGGTCGTATAAAAATCCATAAAATGATTAAAACGCATCGATTTCTTTGCGCTTGTGGGCGTTGCCTCCAAGGTTTCTGGCTCGACATGCAATTTGTCCAAGCATTCCAATTTCTCTGGACTTGTTGTACAATCAAAGAAACTATTCGAAACGGATGACAGCAGACCGGCATCTGAGACAGAGGAACGTCGCTTGCCCGAGCCGAGCGGTGTGCCTTCGAACTGCAGACGTTGTGACAAACGCTTCCGTTTGCGCTTATTGAAGCTGATGGGCAGCGACTCACGTCGATCTGTGTTCGGCGTATTAGCAATGCTATCAAGATACTATATGAAGAAAGTGGAAGTTAAATATCTTGAGAGTTATAAAGCGATAAGCAAGAAACTTACATCACCAAAGAGATAATCCATCTCATTGGCAAAGCCATTCTGTATTGTGTACCAGAACCAGTCGGACTTCAAAATGTGCGTGTGATGATTCTTCGGCTCCGGCTTGGCCAGTGTCATGTGCTCGTCAACGACCTGCATTTGAACAACAGCAATATTTTAGTAAAATGTAAACAATTCAAAATAATATTTAAAAAAATGTTTTGCTTAAATTCTGCATAAAACTTAATAAATCATGCCACTTATAAGTTAAACGTTAAACAACAACATTAAACGATTATTTTTATGAAACAAAGAAGAAGAAATCAGTGTAGGAGAAAGTGTTTTCGTTAAGTTTAGCAGCACAATAAATTTTTTTTTATTCACAATTTAAGCAAAACATTTCTTTTGGCAAATTTTTATTGAGTAATTTTTTTAAAGCAATTATTTTGAAGGCGTCATGAAACAGAACAAAAATAGCAAAGTATTTTTGTGCAAAGTAATAACAATTGTGCAAATATTTAAAATATAAACAACAAGAAGTCTAACATTAAAAAAAGTGTATACAAAAAAGTTGTGCATTTTCAAGCATTTTTAACATTTGTTTTTTTTTTCGTTTCAGTTAATTTATTTGAACAAAATTTATTGTGCTGCTTTGTATGCATTGAAGGCTCAGGCCATGATTACGTAATATAAATTTCTTACAAACAACAACAACTTGTTGTTCCGTTATCTCATGTGCCTGAACCTTTAAGTATGAAGAGTGCATAAGATGTTATAAAGTTCAAAGCCGAAACCAACACAAAAAAAAAGTTAATTAAATAAAAGCTTAAATATTAATTAAAATTTAGTAAATGTTCATGAGACACAAAAACAAAAATATGTTGACAAAGCACAAATGCCATTGAATGAAGGATGTCGCAGAAAAGACGAAGTCAAACAAAACTATTCAAAAAGCGCCCCCTGTTAATAATGTTAAAAATGCATTTAAAACAACAACAAACAAACGATGCGCGCAATGCTCTCTGCTGCTTTGTTGTTGTTTTCTTTTTGTTCTCCTTTTTTCTATACTAAAGCACAAATCATTTGCTTCTGTTTCATGTCGCCGTGCGCTCTATTAAGCATAGAGTAGAATAGAGCATAACAAATATATATGTATGTGGGTTTTTTTAATACCGGCTGCATTGTAGGTGCATGTTCCATATGATTAACTTCATGACTTTTTGGCGTTTGGCAAAGCACAGGAGTGCCGGCGGCGGTAGCAGCAACAACAACAGAAGAACTTTCCATGCCAGCGCCGCTGCCAATGCCATTTTGTTGTACTTGTGTGACTTGCATGACAATATTTACACATGTTGATGATGACGGTGATGATAATGTTGTTGTTGTTGATAATGTAGTTGAAGGTGCAGTTGATAGCATTGTTAGACACTCAGTATTTTCTTGGTTAGTATTAGTGGTATTGTTGGTGGTGGGAAAGCATGTATCTTTTATGGGTGTAAAAGCGTTGTTGACATTATTGCTTGTATTACCAAATAAACGCTTTGAGGATTTGGGCGCTTTGCCATTGCCAACCGATGTGCCTGCCGTTGCCATTGAACTGTATTTATTAATTGGCGCTTTGGGCGTCTTAAAATCAACCGATTGCTCCGGCGATTTCGATAAGCCATCACAGCCCTCTGCCGCAGCGAACATAAACAGTTTATCCTTTTTACTTGCGCTGCGCGTGACGCGTGCACAAATATTACGTAATTTCTCCTTGACCGGCTTGCGTATCGACTCATTCAATGTTGTATTAATCGATGCAAATGAGCAAATGGAATCATCGGCCGTGTTCGTGGTGGTCTCATCATTGGCCAAGTACGTTGTGGCATCGGCGGCGGCAATTGAACTGCGACGCGTACGCAGAGTCTTAAAAATGGGCGTACGTTCGGCCACGAAGCTCATCGAACGTTTAATGGTACGTTTGAGTGAGCCAGTGCGTATGAGTTTTGGCTTTTTGGTGCTCGTCGGCTGTGCAAAAGATTCTATGGACATGAGCGAAAGACTATCGAAACTATCACGTTTGCGTTTCAGCTCATTTGCGGCGGCCGCGGCGGCGAGTTCATCGACATCTTCCATGGCGCACTCGTCTATGGTGCCCATGGGCGCGGCCAACGCTTGGACATCGTGCTCCTTCAATATCGGCGATAAATTGCCATTATTTGACGCGGCATTGAAGTCGCACTCGGCATTTTTTGTTAGCACAATGCCATCGAAATGCTCAAGTGGCATGCAAATTGGTGGCGGCGATGATCTTGTTGTTGTTGTTGTTGTTGGAGCCAATTTGGCATCACAAGTTGTTTCTAATTCATATTTGGTTGTCTTCGGCGTGCTCGCATTTGTATTTTGTGTATGTTTTGTTAATTGTGCGTAATTTGTTGGTATTTTTATATCTTCATCGGAATCGGGCAACTCTTCATCGATGTGATTTAATGATGTTTTATTCTTCGCAGTGCGCAAGTAAGATTGTTGTTGTTCTTGTTGGGATATGTCAGCATAATCAACAAATAAACGCGGATCGAAATGCAAGCCGAATATGTCATCATCATCATCATCATCGTCAGCTTCTTCCTCAGCATTATTATTGTCGGTTTTATGTGCTTGAGGTGTTGTGAACTCAAGCGCAACGGCAGCTTCGGCATTATCATCGATCGCTATATCGACTTCCATTGCCTGATCCTCAGCACTATGATTTGGGTTAGTAGAGTTAATGGCTTGAATTTGTTTGTTAGTAAGACTTGTGGCATGATTAGTATTGGTAGTGGTAGTGCTATCAGTTCTTTGAAAGACAGCGCCCGCATTGGGCATGACCTGTAAAATTGATTCAAAATAAACAAAATTTAGCAATGAACACACAATGAAAATTATACAAACAAATGAAATGAGCAAAGTAACATTAAACAAACATTATACAAGTGCATTTTGTACTAAAACTAAGCTAAACTTAAATCGAAGCAACTTAAATATGTATTATAGTTTGGCAAATAACAAAAACTCACGACATGCGAGCACTCGGGATCGTCCAATTCGGCGGGCACGCCGCCATTCTCCAACAATACATCGACCATGTGCTGTTGCTCCTCACTGGGAAAGCCAAAGAAGCAAATCTTCTGACCCTCAAACGCTTTCAGTTTGTGCTCCTTGGAGAAAAGCTCAGTGGTCGCTTGAAAGTCGGGCGCATCACGTTGCAACCAAGCGGCATAAACCCAAGCCGGACGCACGACCGTCAAACGGAAAGTCTTGGCGTATCTGAAGTTATATTAAATTAGTTATGCATTTGTATTATATTAGGAATTGTAAGACTTACTGATATTTCTCGCCACCGCTGTGATTGCAAATCAAATGCGTTGTCTTTGTATTCAAGTCCTTCTTGATGCAACCGCCCATTGAGTGTATGAGATTCACGAGTTTCGTCTGTTTTAAAGTAAAGGCAAGTAAAGTTAATATTTTTCACAAGCAAAACGGCCAAGTGTTCTACGCACCAACTCATCCTTTTTGCGTATGCCCGTGAAGCAAGTGACAACGCCACGCATTGAATAATTGTAAATGGGACGTGTATTGTGACCGAGCGCGTATTTCATTTCCGCAGCGTACTTCAATGCCGGTGGACCAAGTATACTATAAGACACAAAAGATACACACACACAGATACATTAATAAATACATTTCACTTGAATTGCATGTGCGAAACGGCATGTTTATTGCGTTGCCAGCCAACTTGTTTCCGCAGAATGCCAAATGAATTCGCTCAATTTTCGCAAAGTTGCGTTTAAGCTTAAAGTTTTAAACAAACAAACAATAATGCAATCATTATGTTTCCCCCGTAAACAAAACAAATACAATGAGCACAAATACAAATTTATGAATGAATGAAAATAAGCGAGAAAAGTGGCAATTATTGGACAGGTGTTTAAAGGCTTTTTATTAATGCCGAGCGTTGATTGATTTCCACTTGCACAAATCTTCCTGCGCTGCGTGTGATTCACTCAACGCGCATTTGTTTAATGAATTTGAACTTTAACATTTCTGTGTGTTTATTATTTTCGAGTGCAATCAACTTATGTAAGTTGCTCGCTGCATCTTTCATCAACTCACACACTCAGCTCTCCTCACCACCACATGAGACAGTCCGAGGGACAGAGGGACGTTGCCGAAAACAAATGACATGTGTTTGCGCTCAGATTATTTCATATTTACGTACAACGAAGTCTGTCATAGTTTGTAGATGAAGACGAGAAGGTGTTCAAATAAACAGAGAGAAAAAAAAAAAAAACCGGAAGCAAACGTAAACAGTTCAATTTAAAAACCATTAAATTAAAAGATCCGTGAATGGGAATGAGCAAGAGCGCACGCAAGGTGGCGCTTTTGATCTCTTACCGCAGAAATGATGAGTGCGGTTGCTGCTTCAAGTGTCTTCTTTTGAATTATATGAAAAGATACAATTCCAAGTAGCGTTCAAGTGATAAAAGCGTGCCATAAATAATGCGCAGAAATAATCAAATGTATTTCACAGCACTTTATGTATTTTTTCAAGTCGTAAAAGTAAAATTAACGCCGATATTGATCGTGACTAAATGATGTCAGTTTATTTTACGAAATGTATGCCAAGTGATTCAAAAAAAGCATATAGCAAACTGTGAGTTACAAACAGCAAACAACAAACCCCACCCACACAACACAATACCGTAATTTATCTTATCGAAGCGCTAACGACCCAATTTAAGATCATAAATGTAAAGAGAGTGTTAAGAATGCATTGCATTGTACGTTCAGGGGCGTCAAAATTACACCTAAGTACACACGCACACACATGCGCAAACACGCTGTGATAAACAAACAGTCAGACAGACGGACAAACAAGCAAGCAACAAATATTTGCGCAGACACAATTCATGTTGTATCTCAACAAATATTAATGAATAGAAGAACGATTTTGTTTAATCGGCGCAACTTTAAACAAACACAACTGTTGCCTCAAGCAAAACAAAGCTGACAGTTTGGTTAAACAACAGAACAATGTTCAAACTATATTCAAGAAGAGGCAGCGAACTCACAAGAAGTCGCTTGGCAGACAGGAAATCAAATGCAGGTGAAAAAAATATAAAAAAAAACAATAAGCAACAATTTTTTAAAATTCTCACACACGCTACAATACAACAACTACAACAACAACAACAATAACAAGAAGCGTGTGTCGCTGCCGCATTGGAGGTTGCGCCCCATAAAGAATCGGCCGCAGATACATTCATGCCTGTGCGATGGCCCCCAAGCGGCGCAGTCTTTGACCCAAGTCGAATTGAGATGCGAGCAATTAAACTTTTTGAGGGACACACAATGATCATCAACATTGAATGCTAATAATGAAGCAGAAATTTTCATAATAATTCATTTGGAATAACAAACAAATAATTTATTTCAATCATAAAACGGAAAATATTTCTTCGCATTTTTTTCATATTCTTTTTTTTTTCGTAATATTATTGAGAGAAGAGTTTATTAAAAAAAAAAACACTCATCGCCACTCAAAAAACACTCTGGGCATGCCTTGATGCTCACAACAACAAGCAGCTGAGCGGTGCGGTGGGCGTGTGTAGGCGTGGCAGATGGCAGCGGCGTAAGCGACGCAAAGCGGAAAAAAGCGCCCCTGACACTTTTTACTTGCGTTCTGATTTGATCTCATAAATCTTATTTTTATTATAAAATAAAAAATTCAAAAAAAATATATTAAGTCGTTTTTAATTTGGCGCCAATTGGCTTTGCCATAAAATGTCGCCAACTTCTTTGACTTTTGTGGGTGGGCGATCCCATCCGATCACCACCGAATCATACAAACAAACTCAAAAACAAAACGACTCATACATTTTTACTTAGAATTTCGATTGGTTTTCCTGAAGTCGTCGAACCGTGCCACAATTTGCGGCTGCTGATGATGGTATTACTTATTATTACGACTGTTGTTGTTGTTGCTGTTTGAGATGATGATCAATGCAATGAAAATTCTCATGCAATCGAACACAGAAAAATTGTCATAGTGTTATTTTTAAAGTGTTTCCTTTCCTTTGTGTATCTTTTGCAGCCATGTACTTTTTTGGTCAATGTGACTAAACTTTGCCTGAGGAAAAACTAACAAGACAAACAACAACATAAATAAATATTTTCCGCTCGTTTCGTCATTTGTTATAGCCATGATTTTTATTTATTTAAGCATTTACAAAACGGCTTGTTAAATTTTATTGTAAATAATGTTTTTTTTTTATTATCTTTCAACTCATCATAGCTGACAAACAATTGTTATAGGCCGTTTGCTTATGAAGATAGCCGCCAATTAACGTCAACCGTTAATCTCATAGCGTGTCTCCCTTTCATATATGTCTCTGTTTGTCTCCAAACTCGCTTCTATTAATAGCAAATAACAAACCTAAGTCAAATTTATAAAAATAACGCGACTGTTATGCAATAAAGTTTGTAGGAATACACATTTGAGTAGCATTTTGATTGTTTTCGTGTATTTAAATAACTTTTTAAAGTATAAAATATATATTAACGTAACAGAAATATACGCTTTTCTACGAATTCGTTTTCGTTTTAGCATTTTTGCATATTAAATTAAAATTCTAGCTCACCTTCTTCTGCTTTATATTTCACTGTTTATTTCGGATTGACTTGAAAAATTCCTACGTAAGTTTTGCTTTGTATTTATAATCGTCTGTCTTCTTTTTAATGTTTTTCAACATTTAAATAAATGCATTTTCATTATTTTCAGCGAAAATCGACCGAAGAAATTACAAGTTCGAACAAACGCCACTGGGCATACTTTTTGTTCTGGCCAAAAGCCACAGAAGAGCATGAATAGAATATGAGTATGAAGAAGCGCTGGCGCATAGAAAAGATGAAGATGAGTTGAGTGTAGAATGAAATTGAACAAATGTTTCACATCGCAACGCGCAAAGCACTTAAGCCAGCAGAGGGAAAAAACAGCCAAGAAAAAATGTCTTTATATTATTATTAACTCGCAGCGAAACAAGACTAGAAAAAAAATGTATAGAAATGAAAAAGAATAAAGTATCTCGCATGAATTTTTGTATTTGTTCATGAAATTCGTGCACAAATACGAATTCAAAAACCAAACAAGATGTACAAAAAATTAGCAATACAAAAAAGTATCTACGCGTCTTCTCGTTGACAAAACGCAAAAACAAAAAAAGCACGAAACGAAACGTAAAATTTATTTGCAAATAAAAAAAATGTAAACTAACAAAATAAAACAACACAACAACAAAAAGAAAACATGAATGAAATTTTCGGCAATAAATAATTTTTTAACTGCATTTTTAATATGTAAGCAGAAAACACACAAAAACAAAACAAAACAAAACAAAAAACACAAATTTCCCTTTGACAAAGTGCGAGAAAAATATTTTCTTCAACAAGCTAACAGTCGAGAGGAAACAGCGTCGCACCATGCCCCGCCGCGCCCCTCGTTCCTTTGGCGTGAAATGAACCGAAACACGGCGGAAGCGCTTGAAAGTTGACCGTGAAAAGTCAAGAATATGACGAAGATGTTGATGTTGATAATTATCTATGATGACGAAGATGATCATGTTGTTGCCGCCGACTAAATTCATGTTCCATGTTAGCATGAACGCAAATTAATCAAGCGTATAATTATGCTATTTTTTTTTGCCTTTCAATACAAAAGTTTTCCTTTTGCACGGCGCCGAATTTTCATATATTTCCATTCCATGTTTTCATTTGTTTGTTTGTTGTTTGTTTGCTTTCTGCGAATTTGAATCGCCAATTTGACAACAATTTGTCGCATTTTACGCATTTGCTGATGATGATGATGATGGCGACAACAACAATTTTCGACTATTTTTTGTATTTTCAGTTCTCTTTTTTGAATGAAATTAGCCAAGATTGCTCGGCCATGCGCTCGTGCCAATCTACGGGTGTCACTTCCATCATGGTGGTGGCAGCAGCAACGCACACGCAGCCCCCACACCAACAACAACAGCAACCAAAAGTAATAAGAGCGCACACATGCGGCAATTTGGCTTCGCTTGAACATATGTTCGCCACGCAAATTGTTGACGATCTGTGGGTACTTGGCAAATAAGGTGTTGCTAAACTTAGCCGCACAACAAAAACAAACCATAAAAAAACAATGCTGTGATGTATTTTTAGACACGAAACAACACGAAATGAAAAGCCATACAAAAGTTAATCAATGTTTACCCTTTAATGATAATACTTTGTATTTGCTTATTGATAAGTCGCATGTTGCCGAGGCACCATCATCATCATTATCAACAGCGCCAAATAAACTTTTGGGAACCCCAATTCTACCTAACGAAAAGTTGACTCATCGCGCAAACATATAATTCGCCAGTAAAAGCTATTCTATGTTGAGATACTTTAAAAATAACATTAATCTTGCTATATATAGTTTTATGTGACGTATCTGCAGAGAATTTGCTATGCTAAGATAAACAAATACTTACTTAAGACACTTCTATATAAATAGTAATGTTACTCACCACTGCTTGGCCTTGTGTATGGCCTCATAGATGGGTCCCTCGAACGCTGCCAGTATGTAGTATGTGCGCCAATCATTATCGTTTATGATATCCAGACCAGTTTCCGATATGATGACCGGCATGTCGAAGCTCTCGGCCGCGGCGAGCGTAAGCGCGTCTTGACACACGCCGCCCACGAGACAAATGCGCGTCGGCAATGCGGAAATTGTCATTTCTGTGATGATGAGAAAGGGAAATTAATAATAACATGTTATTTGTCCTTAATGGTTTTTGTTTTAATAACAAACAAATCAAAAGGAAAACCAATCAAAGGCAGCTCACTTTGTATACACTTGAAAGCAGCCGAAAACAATTGTCAAAACGATCGCAACTCATCGCACACAATGTGGCAAGCGACGAAAATTTTTGTTTACAGACATCAAGAAGAAAAACAAATAATTAAATTACAAACAAATCTTTTAATTAATTTAAAAACCAAAAGCGGAAGTTCAAAAACAACAAAATAAATCAAAATGTTCAAAACACACACACACACACACACACACACGAATGCTTCCGCCAAGGAATTGTCGAAAAGAGAGGCGTGTTGTTGCACATGTTGCATGTGCAGTGGCGGACTAAGAGGAAGAAGGGCTTGGCAGCGCTGTAAATCGTTCAATCAATGCAATCTGCCGCTGTGACAAACCTCTCCCCCTTCGCTCATCAATGAAATGCTTTTATTTCAGTACATTATTCAATGATCAACAACAATTTGGTAATCGAAATAAATCAAATCAAAGCTATAAAACAAAACGAAATTTCACTTGTTCTACTGAAGCGCATAACCCAAATTTCAATTATTTTGAAATCTTTAAAAAGAGAAAATTTTCCAAATTGTTTTCTTTGCCACACACAAGTGGCATCATCTTCTTCTTGAGCATCATTTTATTAATAATATTTATTTATGCATATAAATCAACATTATCAACAACAACATCATTCACAGTTTGTTGTTGTTCTCGATGCCAAAGACAATCTGTACTTTGCCCCTTGAGGCGTTTTCGCACGCTCGCCCGCCATGTTGCTCACCGCCCTAACGACGGGAACATTTCATTAGTGTTCAACTTGCAGCAGAGCAGCGACGCGCATGCAACAAAATTCAAGTGCAATTTATGCCGCTTTCATTTCAACTCATCATCATCATCATCGTCATCATCAACAGCAACAACAACAACAACAGTGTAGTGCAACCAGTTGAAGGCAGATACATAGTTATATCGCAAACAAGCGAGCAGATACATTTTTGCGCTCATGCCCCCAACCAAATGGCTTAAATTGACGCATTCAACTGGAAAATTTCTGTTGTTTTCGAATTGCAACAACAACAACAACAGTAATAACGGCAAAAGCAACAAATTGATAATCACACGAAAAATTACAAATATGCAAGACAACAACAACAACAGAAACAGAAACAACAAATTGAAACATGCTTTTTGCATGGCGTTGAAAATTGTTTGTGGTGAGCGTTTTTCAATTGAAATCGTTTTTAAAATGCAATCAAGAAGAATTTATTTATTTATTGTTATTATTGAAGCGGCGATGAGAGGCGAAGCGAGGCGTGGCGCGTTGCACATTCTAGAGAAAGTCATTTGTGTGGAACTTGCATTTTTATGAGTTTATTAACTCATAGTTATAAATATTAAATGAGATATAAAAACAAGATATTTCGTTAAAGTGATAGTCATTTATATCATGAACTTTTGGCATTAAGTTGATTCTTGACAAAACAGTTACAAGTTAACTCAACTTGAAGTTGAAATGATATGTTTAAATGATTGAAATGCTCCAAATTAAAATTCTTGTATGAAAATCTTATTTCTTTTTCATGATAGAGGACTAAAAGTAGGCAAGACAACTTGAAATCTTGCTCAAGGCCTCACAGAAGAACAGAAGCTTTCTCAGCACATCAAAGACAAATTACAACTGTTCTGAGCAAAAGTTTATTAACTTTAACACATTTTCAACAAACATGGCAATAAATTTTACTTCTCATTGACGTTTAAACTATAAAAGTTCTCGAAAAAAATAAATAAAATACAAATAATAAAAAAGAAAATTCGACATGTGCAACCTGAGCTAAATTAACTAATCGAAAATATCTAGTATGCTCTTGCATATTCTAGTTTATCAACGTGCGACGATGAGACACTTGAAACGACCAAATAAAACAATTTCTCTTTTGGTTTTTGTGTAGTAAGACACATCACGTTCCCGCATGCACATACGCGAAATGTATCTGATAGATAGATAGAGTGAGCGAGCGAGTGAGTGAATGAATTAGTGAGTTGTGTAGTGTATGTGTCTTTAATAAATATTCAACGTTTCGGGCTTTATCACCGACGTACGACATGCGATTTTTCAATTGTTTCAAGTCTCAAGTCTGATGACGGCAACGACAACAACGACGTAGGCAACGGCATGGGCATGAAAAATTGAATTTGAAAATTGTAGGAGGTCTTAGACAAATAGAACGACAACGACAACGACACATGACATGGAGACGTGATCTGGAAAACATTTTTGCGTTAATGTTGTTTGTTGTGTAAGCACAACAGATAGTTTGCAAATCATTCAACCTTTTTTAACGGCAATGTCACTTATAAGCAGAAATCCCTTTTCAACTTAACTAACTAACAGTCTAGCAATCTGTTTACTAATTTCAGGAACGCAGCGAATTTATTTTCCCGACACTTTCACAAGAGCCTTTCTTATAAATCACAAAGTTTTACAGTAAAAAATTTCTACCGAAACATGGATTTTCTGCCATCATAAACACATGGCTTAGGCTTAGTGGAATTCCAGAGTGTATATTATCGCGCACTATGCTAATCACCAACGCTGTCATATTACTACCTGTTTTACGCCTGCTCAAACGGTACCTGTTCGATCCTTATAAACTTGTGACAATGAACCCTTCACGCTGCGCAGCAAACACGATGCCGAGCGCTGCACTTTGACCGTGAGTCGTGTCTCTCTGCTCGCAGTGAACTCGCGACCAACGGGGCGTAAAATTGACGCGGGGCGCTGCGTTAACTGCACCATAACGGTATTTATTAAAAATAACTACTAAAAAACAACCCGTGTTCAAAATCAACACGACGCATAGAACGCCTGTGAAGCACTGAACGTTATTTAGACTGTAGAACCGTGAGAAGTCCTTTAACTGCGATGCACTGCTGCTTCTTCTTCCACGTTATTTTTTTTTGCATATGTTTGCGAATTTGTGCAGAAAAAGAAATATCAAATTGAAAATAACAGGTGCAAAGTCAAATTGAGTTCATGTGTTGATCTTACACACTCACACACACCCGCTCACGTTCCTTGCGTCTCTCTCTCTCACTGGCTTGCTCTTCTGTTTCGGTTTGACCACCTATGTTGCCCTTAATTTATTGTCTTTTTCGTTTTGTGGTTTTTCCATTTCAGCTTCTTCGATCAAATTTACGCTTTCTCAGCGTACCCTTTTTGTTCACCCCTTTCTGTCTTCTTCTTCTGCTGCTGCTGTTTCAATGTGTTATGCTTGTTTGTTAGTTGTAGTTGTGTTGATATTTTCATTGGCACGAAGCCAACAACATGATGAAAAACTAATTGAGTATTTAATGAACAAAATTAAAATACAAAAAAAAAGCAACTACAACGAGCAAAATGAAAATTGTCGAAGATGGCAAAGAATCATCAGCAAGGAATTTCGTTTACGTATAAAATATACATATACACATGTACGTTGCTTTTCTTTTGTAAAATTTGTACATGCCATCAAAAGCGTGGCAACCTTGTCAAGTGTTGCATATTGCGTAAAGGGGAAGTTGTTGGGGCGACGTTTGGAAGCTGTTAAGTATACATGCTCTTCACATTGAGTGTATTTATTGCTAGGGATTACTTTAGTTGAGACTTTTCTTCATTGAGTCTTTGCACAGACCTTCACAAAAGAATGTAAACGCGAAATGAAAGAATGAAAAATGTCATTAACATTGAAAAAGAAATAAGACAAGCACGCCTTTTCTTCTGACATTCTCACACGCACTCACTGTACATACAAAAGTATGTATGCGCATACTATCACCACTTATGCACCCCACACCGTCATGCCATCTCATCCGACACTCGTAGTGTGCTTCTTTTGCTCGCGCACCTATTCAATCACTCATTTAATTTCAACGTCGACGTCGACAGCTGCTTCGGTTTGGCATGTGCGGTGAGCGAAGGTGGCGGCAGCGACAGTGACAGTGACAGCGGCATATGTAATGAGCGGGCGGCACGTGAGACACAAATAAACAGTGATAACAAGAACAACTGCATTATGAGCGCACGCACACATTACAGCAATAACGCCAAAGCAAACATGTGTCGCGCTTAACATTAATTGCAACTACACAAACAGAAATCATAAAGAATTCCTGTAAACGGCGGCACTCTAAATGAGTCATGCCTATGTAAAATTGTTGTGATCTCATGTTGAATTATGCTCTGCTCTTTGTAAGCGCAGTCTCTCACTCTCCCTGTCATCCTTGCTATCAATTATGCACTCTGCCGAGCTGGTACCTGAGTGTGTGCAAGCCGGCTAAAACAGACAGGAAATACAAGGGACGGTATTGCCGGTGTGAGTGAGTCGGCATGAGTATGCGACGAGAGGAATACCTAAAATAAGCACACAGGCTCCGTGACCTCAGGCTCAACAATGAATGAGCGCAGTTGAATAACTTTTTTTGTTGTTATTTACTACGCATTGTTGTTGCGTTAACTTTGATGTTGTACAGTATCGACTCGTTGTTGTTAGCAGCAGAGTACGATAAATAGAATGAGAGAGAGAGAGGATAGCTGAAATAGCGGAAGTGCGCCAAATGAGCAAATCTTATACATTTAATTGTTATTATTTAATAGTGTGATTTATTTTTTTTTTTGTTTAATCGAATTTATATTTAAAAATGTCACCACGCCCCCACTCAAATATCTCGCAAAAATGACATGCGCCACTGTGCAAATACAGCAAGAACAAGTGCTTAAATACGCACTAAAGCAGAATTTTTAAATAAATACCGAGCCACAAATATGAAAATAAATAAAAGTATTAACAAAAAAAGTCGCTTTCGTGCTTGTGACGCGCAGTTTGTATTCATATTTCTTTTTTGTCAAGATCTCTGCACGAATTTATTTGCTGCCAGCGACATTTTTTTTATAGCTGCCAAAAGGAATGATGGCAAAAGTGGAGGGTGCGGAACGAGGGTTTGGAGCAGTTGATCGACAGACAGCGACATTGACTAAAAGTGTGGTTATTCGGATAGAGAGAAGGCACGCGGTGGCGAATAATAAGTACAGCTGGAGAGCGGCAATGTTATTATCCTTAGTTGGCTTAAAAGCAGCTGATGCGCGTTAGATTGACGCATACTCACATAAAAAGATACACACATACACGACCAATTTTGCAACTCCCACTTTGACAACAACAACTACTATAATAATAGTAATGAAGACTTACCGCCGCACTTTGATTGCGATATTTGCTCTTCAATGGTTTCCATATTTTATTACTTTTTGTTGCTTTTCTTTTGCGTTTTTAGCACTTGACTGTGTTTTTTGCGCGTGTGCAACAACAATTTAGTTTTTTTTAATGCATGTAATTACAAATAATTTCACTTCTCAGCTTCTCACAGAGAAGCAGCGTGTGCTCAGCTTCCGCTTAATTATTTACTTATTTTTTTGCTTTGCTTTGCACACTTTTACTGCGTCAATTTATGCATTTTCCGGCCGCAATTTTTCTTTTATATTTTTGCACAAACAAACCGAAAATTGAGTTAAGCCGCGCACGCACACATACAAAAATCCCAGGAATTTCTGCGAATACACACACGCACGCTTGAAACGCGTCTCTATTTTCTTTCTATTTTTTATCTTCACTTAGACGTTTCTATTTGATTTATTTAATATATTTGTCAAAAAATTTATATATTTTAAAAATATATATATGTATATTTAGGTTTTTTTCTATGAGCGAATCAACGCGTACTAATACTTTTGGATGTTGCGTCTTTGTTGCGCGGCGGCTGAAATCAAAATCAACGGCCGGTTCAGTGTTGCTTGTTGTTGTTGCGGTTGTTGATGATGGGCGCTTAGCGAGAAACGCAAACGAGTGATATTTGGGCAAAAGTGTCACATTCGGCGCAAAAGCGTCCGCGTTCAAGGAAGAAGAAGCTCGAACCAACGGAGAAACAAGCCAAATCCTTTTTAAATACAGCGCGACATACACCAAATCAATAATGCGCTTGTCTTGTGTTGACACAGTCAAAGGAACGTTGGCAATAAAACAGTTCAGTTTAAGGAATATTGGAAAAGAATGACCGTGTCTTTACACATTAACCTGCTGTTCAATTCGTTACATTTCTTATATACTTACATCACTTCAATATTGAAATATTAACACATATGAGAAACTTGGCACAAGAGCAAGTAATGAGCGAGGCTATCGAACCGATGTCAGGCGTTTCACATTTTTTATAGATATGCGATGTTTCCGACACGTATTATATTGGAATGGTGGCGTATTTATTTAAACTGAAGAATTTTTTATTTCGAAATTATTATTAAAAATTTCGAAAAAAATATAGACAGTTTTTCTATATTTGAGATCCATAATAAATAGTGCTGTATCAAAACCAATTTTAAAAAATCAAGTTTTTCATATGATTTATTTTGCAGCACTTTTTAAAGTGAACGTTTCTTAGGTTTTTGTCATTTTTTAGTATTTTATCCATGTGGAACTTTTAGCGCTTTTGCTCAGTTGTTTTGTTTCTTATTCGTTGCTGGCAGAAAAATATGAAAAAATGCGAATTGTTCATTGAATCAAATTGCATAAACAAAAGACGACAGTCAGGTGCATTATTAAATGCACTGAAACGGTTTGTGCGGGCAAAGTCGTCGCTCGAAGGCAACAAGCCATAAAAAAAGTCATAGATAGAAAAATAGGCGAATCGCAGTGCAAAAAAGTGGCGCAGTGAAAAAAGTCAGAGCACGTCAAGTGACACGCAGAAAAATGAAAATTAAACGAAATTGTTTATAACAAAAGCTAATGTGTATAATATATATGTGAATAATATATAGAATTTGACAGAAAATAGCAACGCAAATTCAAGTGAAGGCGAAAACAAGTGCAAAAAACACGGACGTGTTTTTCTTTGGCTGAGCGGTCGCGCGTGAGTGTGTAACAGTGTGTGTGTGTGTGGGTGCAGCACACATCATATGGGGTTGAAAGTTGATTAAAGAAGAAGACGAGGAAGCTATTACCGGAGTACTGTTAACAACCAACCACCCCGAAAAGCAACCCAAGCGCACGCCCACACACAACGTTTTCCCCTACGGCGGCTCTATGTGCATTGTTTTATAGGAAAGTCCAGTCGTAGCAGCTGCGTGAGCATAATTTTACCAAAACCGAGAAAATAACATAAAAAAAGGAGGAAAATCTATAAAACAAAACTCGCCATGATGGACAACGATGATTCGCTGCTCAATAATCGCGGCGGCCCTCAGCCTGGCGCTGAGACAGTCTACGGCACCGAAGACAACAATATGGTCATGTCGGAAAAGGTTTGTACAAAAATGATTCATACACACACACTCACTCAAACAAACGAATCAGGCAAACAGACAGACACTCAGTCCGTCATTCATTCATAAGCCGCCTGCATGCTTTGTAACGGATAAAGAGAAGAAAATAAATAAATAATTAAGTAAATAACTGATGGCGACGGCCTTCATGCTCATGGTGCGCTCTTTCACTTTTTTGTTGTTTCTTTCTTTCTTTTTAATTACTTGAGAAATGTGTGCGATAAGAAAACTTATCGGCAATTCACATGCTTTATTTTTTCGTTTTTTACACATTACTCATACAAAGAAACAGTTTCAGCAGATAAATGAAGTAATGAAGGTAGTAAGCGGAAGTGACACGAACACATGATATGCAAATTTTCACAAAAACATAAACTGGTCATTGACATTCATATCTAACAAGCCGCACCAAACTTACATGCCAAAAACATGCCATACAAGAAATCAATACAATACGCCGTATTACATGAGTGGCCATAGGCTTAAGCATTGCCAAATTGGCAGCTGAGTGACTGACAGACAGACGGATGGACGGACGCAGCTTGACGCAACTTGCTAGACATTTCTTATTTATTTTTATGGCCCGCAACGCTTCTTGATCGACCGTTTTCCACTGCTGACCAAGTCAATTAAGCTTAGCCATTTTCGTGCGACGTTAACGTCAAAGTCGTACGCTTTTATTCCCCCATTGATTTTGCATTTGATAAGCTTCAGTGATTTTAATGTGCTAAATACACAATTCAAGTCATTGATTTTTTTTTAGACAATATTAAAGCATACAACATGAGACGCAACTATTTGTCGTTGTTGTTATCGCAACTGATAAGCTACGTTGTTGATTATTTTATTAAATATTTGGTTCATGTATTGCTTTCTAGTATTAGTCAACTCAACTTATGGAAATGCTATGCTGTATGCTGCCAACAACAGGCGACCTTGTTCAATGAAAAAACCTAACAAAACGAACAAATAAAACAAATGTCGGTAACGGAAAAAAACTCGTTTTTATTATTTCTGTTAGAGTTGGCGGCAAACGCGGTTTGGAACGAACGAACGCGCTTTTGGTTCGTTTGGTTCCATGTACAAATCAAGCATGACATTAGCCAACATCTGACGTCGTCGTCGTCGTCTGACAGTGGCCTTGATCTAAGCAGTAGCAACTTTGTGGCTTTTTGGGTTTTTGAGTAGTTTTTCAAGTAGAATTTTGCTTAGAAACGTGTTCACAATTCGGCGTACTCCACTTAGAGAAAGCATAGCCACGCACAAGAGTACGAAATTATTGATTTGTAATGCAAAAGGTCACGGCATGTTTGACAACTTTAATAAAAACTTTAACTCAACTAAAACTAAAGTATATGCCGCCTAACAGCAAACACAAAATTCCCATATAGTTTTTTTTTACTAATTACATTTTGGTTACTTTATGTGTTGTTTTTTTTTTCATATTTAATTTATTTTATTTTTTGTTTTATTTGATTTCTTTTTCTTCATTTCAGACTGAACAGGTTGACAGCATCGTGAGTTTAATGCCTAATTTGGTGTTTTGTATTCTATCATAAAAAAAAACCATAATAATAATAAAAGTTTTTTGTTTTGGTTTAACTAAAAACCATGTTAATAACACTTATTGCCTATGCCAACTAACAAACTTTACTGAAAAATGTACTTTCACTCTTTATTTCTTATTTCACTTTTTTGTGTTTTTATTTTTTATCTTTTGGTGCGCCTATGATTTGAAATAGTACAGAGTCACTCATACATAAATAATAAACTTATTAAGTTACGCAGCGCAGTCAAGTTTATTAAACCTCATTGCGAAACTAATGCACACAAACACATACATACATACATAAGAAATGGTTTAAAGTTACACGACAAACATTTTCCAATGACTTTGAATGCCGCTGAGAAATTTCATTCATAAAAGTTACAAGTTTGAGGCGCCTTCAACTTTCTTTGTTGTTGTTGTTATCTATTTGCATGTATTGCACATGTATATTGCGCACATAAATCAACTTCTTTGAGTCGCAAGCACACAAACACTAATGCATATATCCGGCTCCATTTACAGGTGCAACAATTGGCTGGCAGTATTTATCAAGAGTTCGAACGCATGATCAATCGCTACGATGAAGATGTCGTCAAAAATCTGATGCCGTTGCTGGTGAATGTGCTCGAGTGTCTGGATGCCTCCTATCGCATTAATCAGGAACAGGATGTTGAGGTTGAGCTGCTACGCGAGGATAACGAACAGCTTGTCACACAATATGAACGTGAGAAGAGCGCGCGCAAGCAGGCAGAACAGAAGGTGTGTATGGGAGATGAGCATGAGAATCAAGAAATGCAAATAATAAAGTATTTTTCCTTGAATAGCTGCTGGAGGCGGAAGACTTGGCGGAACAAGAGAATAAAGAGCTCGCCAGCAGACTGGAATCCCTTGAGAGCATTGTGCGCATGTTGGAGCTCAAGCACAAGAATAGTTTAGAACATGCTAGTCGACTGGAGGAACGTGAAGCGGAGTTGAAAAAGGTGCGTGCAGTCGCTTGAAAGAAATTGTATTATTATATTAAAATACATGTCTTTTCACTTATAGGAATATAATAAACTACATGAGCGTTACACGGAACTCTTCAAGAATCATGTCGATTATATGGAACGCACGAAAATGCTTATGGGCTCAACACATTCACAAATGAGTAGCGCCTCGGAGCGCATGGAGGCGAATCGTGCGCGTTTGAATCCTGTGGCGCGTTCTTCGGGCCCGGTTTCGTATGGCTTTGCGTCGCTAGAGAATTCCGTAATGCTTGATACGGAAACGATTTGTAGTGTGGGTAGCAATTCGGATGATTCGGGACCGCCGTCATTGCAAAATGAGTTGGATAGTTTGAATCATCAACAGCAGACGGTTGAACGTGCCGCGGAGACGGATACATTGCAGCAGCAGAATCAGGCGACATCGCCGCAAAGTGAGCAAGCAAGTCCAGTTGTGCCAAATGCGCCCACAAATGGTTAGTAATGGGTTGTTGGGTTTATTATATGATATTTGTATATGCCAAAGAAGATATTAACAATTGTACTAATTTGTATCTTTATCTCTCTTCCTTTCTCTCTCTCTATAAATCTCTCACCTTTAATTTTAAACCTCTGTTCTGTGTTAACCACACACTATACACACACACACCCACACACGCAAACACGATGTAACTTTTTTGTCTTAACACAAACCGCTCAACATTGTTCCAAACCAACGTGCGTCCAACCGAACCACCGTCCGCCCGCCCCTCCCATCGTTCCTACGTTCGTTCGTTTGGTTTTTTCTTTCGCTCGCTCGTTCGTTCGTCTTTCTGCCTGTTGCAGTTGGTCGCACCACTACCAAAAAGGAGCAACGCTCTGCAAATACACTTTACCAAGAGTTATCCTTTCAGGATAACGAAGAAAGCGAAGAGAATGAAATTGTTACAGGTGAGCGTGCATTTTTTAAACTAACACAAGGAACAAAATTTCTTCTTAAAACACTTATTACTAATTGGCTTTTATTTTAATTATTAAATATTAATGTTGTTACTACAAAATTAACAGCATTTGTTTCTGTTCGATATAAGTTACTTACATGTTTTGTCTTCTGTATATTTTTCCATATTTCATGTGCTCGAAACTCACACAAACACACACACACGCACACACTTGTTTGGCTTGTGCTTCTTGAAAAACCCCCGAATTCAAAACCGAACTCGATGCGCTCGCATAACAGGCAGCTGGGTACATCCTGGGGAGTACGCTTCTTCAGGTAGGTATCCACAAAATGAATGCAATTCCTACTTGTATGGATTCATCTATATTACTTGTAAATACATCAAATATCATATCAATCAATGATTTTGATCGAACTGAACAGAACTCTTAAAATGCACTGAGATTATATTTTATATGTATTACAAAAAAAGTAGAAAAAATAATTGTTATTAATTTATAAGAATTGTGATTGTAAGCAAGAATTAATAATGCAAATATAATTTATTTTTAATCGTTAAATTTCTCAAAAAACAAAACTCATACTTAACGAAAACTCATTCTTTTTCGTGCTGCCCTGAAATCGCTCCACCAACAAAACAAATATGCAAAAAAAACTGTATACACGAATATCGTTTTAAAACTTTGCACTGAAAAAAATTGTTAAATTGGTCACAAAAAATTTACAAAATAAATAAATGCAAATTGGAAAAAATACTAGCAAACGACAACTATTTTGGTAAGTCAGGTCTGAGGACCTCGCATACATTTTTTACTTTTATATTAGAAAAAACGTATGGTTTCTTTATGACTTTGTCAATTTAGGTATTTAATCTTTGATTGTTGTCGTTATTATTTTTTTTCTTATTGTTTTAATGTAGTAAAACTATTTTTTGGTTTGAGTTTGTTAAAAGTCGCTACAAATAATTTTAATTGTTTAAAAAAACTTGATAAATTGTACAAAGATGCTTGCACAAGCAATACTATGACATATAAGATACTTTTGGTACTTCCCTATTGTAAAGTATTTGCTAAAAGTATCTTTTTAAATATTTAAGTGTCTTGTACAAGTATCTTATAACTTATTTGTTATTTTAGTGCATTTCCAAAAACAAAACAAATTATTTGTTAGCAACTTGATGCACAATTTACAACATGTTTGCTTTAGTTAAATACTTGGTATATTTCCTATGTTTCTTATGTTCCTTCATTTTAGTTTTACTTTTAATTACTTTCACTTTTGGTGTTGGTTTTGAGTTGGTTTCAGTTACTTTTTCTTACTTTCTCCTATGCACTTGAGTAGACAATCTCATACAAATTAAGCAAGTTTTGTTAAATTGCATAAAAATCGGTGTGAGTTCAAAAGAGTTTTTTTTCACGTTTGAAATTTTTATAGAACAAATTGTATTTTCTAAAAGGCATGCATGCAAACATTTACACATAATTTGTTGTACATTTTCGTAAGTCATTCATTTTTGTTTTTTTTTTTTATTTTTTTTTTTATATAAATTACACATAAATGGGTGCCTTATATTAAAATGGCATTATTTTTTACAGGGATGGGCAAAGAGGTTGAAAATCTCATAATGGAGAATAATGAGTTGCTGGCAACCAAGTAAGTTTAAAAATCAATAAAAACTTTTTACTGGATGACATTAAAAACCATAATCAACATAACTTTTACAGAAATGCGCTCAACATAGTCAAGGACGATTTGATCGTGAAGGTAGATGAGTTGACCGGTGAGGTTGAAATCGTGCGTGAAGAGTTGAATGCCATGCAGCAATCACGTAATAAATTGCGACAGCGTGTAAGCGAGCTGGAAGATGAGCTGAAGAAGACCAAGGAGCAGGTGAAACAACAGAGTAAGTTTTCGCAGAATGCAACAAAGAAAGTTGAACTAACTTTTTGCCGCAATAGATGACACCGAGCAGGATGAGAATGATGTGCCTTTGGCGCAACGAAAGCGCTTTACACGCGTCGAAATGGCCATGGTGCTTATGGAGCGCAATCAGTACAAGGAGCGACTCATGGAACTGCAGGAGGCTGTGCGTCTCACCGAAATACTGCGTGCCTCGCGCACCGTCGACAATCTCGATAAGAAGTCTAAACTAGGCATTTGGAAATACTTTAGTAGTTTATTTACGTAAGTTGATAAACTCACATAGACTCATGTTGAATGTCAACTAATGCTATGTTAATTTGCAGCCCCTCCAATCGTCCGCAAGAACGTGTCGCTGACGGTCTCGGAGGGGGGCCTATGTTTCGTCACACCGGTGGAGGAGGCAGCGGAGGCAGTCCCGCACATTCACACGGCTCACCCAGCCGAGGAGGACTTGGAGGTAGCGACAATCGCCTTGCCTTAACGGCGGCAACACGTGACGGACTGCCGCCCATGCATCCGGCTAGCGCGGGCTTAGCCAATGCGCTCTTTTCGAAAGACTACGCCGACGAGGGCACATCAGAACGCATAAGTTCGCGACGCCGTGAGCAATACCGACAGTTGCGTGCGCATGTTCAGAAGGAGGATGGTCGCTTGCATGCCTATGGCTGGAGTTTGCCGATAAGTAAAACCAATTCGGAGCTACAGAACCGTCATTCGGGCGCCGTACCCGTGCCTGTCTATTGTAATCCGCTGGCGGAGGCATCGCCGCATATGAAGGTGTTTTGTGCAGCGGGCGTGAATCTATGCGGTGGCTTTACCAAGGATGGTCAAACCGTGATACCGGTTAGCTCACCATATGCGCCACGTTCCACACTTAAGATTGCCGAAATTACGAGTCCAACAGCCGAGCATTCAGCGGAGGCTTTGGATCGGCAAATATCACGTGCTAGCCTTGAGACACTCGAACCCGAGACACAGTTGAGTTCGTTTGTTTGGATCTGTACGAGTACACATGCCGCCAGCACAGTGACCGTTGTCGATGCAAATCAATCGGCAACTGTGCTGGATGCGTTTCCCATTTGTGCATCTTATTTGCTTTGTATAGCCTCCGTGCAAGGCGCAATGGAAACGGATTACGCGCTGCTCGAGAACTCGGAAGTCATTAAAGCGGGTGAGATGCTTGAAAGGCCCGGCGAAGGCACAGAACTATTTGGTAAAGTGGAGTTTATACGTGTGCGACCGAAACACGATCAGAATAGCAATACCAAAGACTCAACGACAGGAACGGTTAAGGCCACAAATGAAGAAAATATTGCAGAAGCTAAAGAGGCTACAGAGAAATCAAATGAACCATTAGAGACGGGCCAGTTGCAAGAGCCTATAACGAATGTGGAAGCCATAAAGATAAGACAAGCATTGCCCGGCGTGCCGCAGCGTCTGCAAGCGGACGGCTCTATCAGCGCGAATGGCGAGAGTGTTGGTGATGCTAATGAGAGTGGTGGCATTGGTAACGGCGTTGGTGGTGTTGGCGTCACTAGCAATAATAATAATAATAGCCAAACACAATTTACAAAATCGCTCAATCCTATACTCGGCACAAAGGATCGTCAAGAGCCCTTGATGAGTTCGGTGGGTCCAACAATGTGGCTGGGTGCACAAGATGGCACACTGTATGTGCATAGCAGCGTTGGCCGGTGGCATGAGTGTTTGCACAAGGTTGTCCTGCCGGATGCTGTATTGGCGATAGTTCATGTGGAATCGCGCGTTGTCGTGGCCCTGGCAAACGCCCAATTAGCTGTGTTCCGCCGCCAGACAGACGGCCAATGGGATCTGAATAGTTATCACCTGGTGACGCTCGGTGATCGCAATCATTCGATACGTTGCCTCTGTGTCGCTGGCGAACGCATATGGGCCGCGCATCGCAACAAGATTTTCATTGTTGATCCGATTTCACTGAGTATTGTCCATTCGCTTGATGCGCATCCGCGTAAGGAGAGCCAAGTGCGTCAAATGGCTGCCACCGGCGCTGGCGTTTGGGTCTCAATACGGTGAGTTGTGACTATTGTTGAAAGTGGGCTGCGTTGGTTTGGCAGGTTTTGAAAACGAATTGTTATTGATACAACCTTCTATTTCCACAGTTTGGATTCCACGTTGCGTTTGTACAATACACACACCTTTGAGCATAAACAGGATGTGGACATTGAGCCTTATGTATCGAAAATGCTTGGCACCGGCAAATTGGGTTTCTCCTTTGTGCGCATCACAGCACTTATGGTCTCCTGCAATCGTTTGTGGATTGGCACCAGTAACGGTGTGATCATCTCGGTGCCATTGGCCGAGCACCAGCAACAAAAATCAAGTTGTGAGTTGTTTTTTCGCACAACCCTCTGATTATGTTTAATTGAAACAATTTTGGTCTTTCAGCTGATCCTACACAACAAATGCCGCTTTGCTGCATGGCAAATGCTCAATTGTCGTTCCATGGGCATCGTGATGCTGTTAAGTTCTTTGTATCCGTACCAATGCAGCAGCAGAATCCGAGTCAACTACAGTTCACAAATAAGCGTCCCGATATGCTTGTCATGTGCGGCGGCGAAGGCTATATCGATTTTCGCATAAGTAAGTCTCGTTCTAGTTTCCCCACAGAATAAGAGTGCGTCTTGAAAGTGTTTGCGCCTTCCACTTTGGCTCGTCTTTATTGTTGTTGCTATTATTGGCTATTTCACACACACGTACTGCTACAACTTTACTCCTTCACATTCCATCATTCCTAATATTGCATACTCTTAAGTAAGGTTGCGTCACACAGTACATAGAGCAATTGAGCTTTTAGACTTTGAAATTTTCTCGTATTAGGAACAATGGAAAGTGGAGCGATTAAGTGGCAGTTGTGTTCAAATGTTGTGTACTCATCATTGATCTTGGTTGAGATTGTTGTCTTGGTATGAGATTTATTGAACAATAAGAAATTTCGGAACAGACCATTTTAAAAACAAACTAACTTTCTTTGCTATCAAACCCCCTCTATTCGTAACTCAACGGCACAAATTTTTGACTACAATACACTAAGTTAATACACAAAGCGTGATTTAATTATATAAAGTTTTCGGTTTGGTTACTAAATAAGGATTTTGCTCATAGAAGTCGTAAATATCAGAAGAAACTTATAAAAAAAATGTATAAATAATCACCTTACATTTTTTTTTAAATCTTTTTTAATGAAAAACATGACTATTAATTAACCAATTTATTTTTATTTAATTACAAATTTTTTTTTTTATGAATTTTTTATTAAATATTAATTTTTGAAATAATTTTTCTGTACAAATCGCTTCTTAAACAAACTACCAAAAACGCACTTAAACCGCACGAAGTGTTCCTAAATTATAAATTATATTAAAAAGAGTTTTATAAAAAATATACCAAACTATAACAAAATTTATGATAAAATTACCAAAATTGTTGCTGATTTATAAAGTAGTTTGAAAATGTTATCAAGTTCATACTAACCTAAGTGTAAACCACACTTGTTCTTTAACCAATCTTAACGAAAAGTAATTAATTTACTAATACTTGTTATATTATAAATGAATTTTCAGATGACAATGACATGGAAAACAGTATTCAACTGGAACCAAATCAAACAATCGAGAATCGTGGCGATAAAAGTTATTTAATTGTGTGGCATGTTAGTCAACGTTAGAATTAGTTGTTTAAATTAATGAATTAACTATTATATTATTATATTTTTTAAATTTTAAGCAATTAACAATATATTTATATACGAAATAAAAGAAAAAACCTAAACCAACACAGACAAAGAACACGTACAGAAGGTACTAACGTAAATGGTACTGAGACACAAAAAAAAAATATTTGCTGCAAATTGTAATTTTTTTAGTTTATAAAACAAAAACTAACAAATATTATTATTAACTATATATAACATATATTGTTTATAACTTTAGCTTTATGTCAACAAAACAAACACTTACACACACACTTAAACACACACCAATACGTATATACGCGTTATATAAAAGTGATAAACTAAAAAAAGGAAAACTAATACTTTTTGCAAATTTGTGCGTGATTTTGTCCAAATAATTTTGTTTGTTTTTGTTTTTTTTATTATTAATTTTACAAAAAGAAATCGAAACATAAAACAAATATTGTAAAATGCTTTGTTAAACTTTTAAGTTAGTAATTTTTAGCATTGTTTAATTTGTTTGTAAGCATAAAGATTATTTAAAGAAAACGAAAGAATTAATATATTTCTTAGCAAAATTGTTAATTTAATATTGTTTTCTTTTTTGTTTTTTAATTTTTATTTATTTATTACAAAATGTTTCAACTCAAAAGGCAATTGAGCGTGATATTGTACAATTTTGATATGATTTATAAACAAAAAAAAATAGCGTATGCTAATTTGTTGTGCAATAAAAAAATATTTAGCGTGTTGAAATTAATTGTACAACCACAAAATATAAACCAAAATAGGAAAGTAAAGAAAAGCTTGTGCAAGAATGTTTTACACAAAGAACAAAAAAAAAAATGATGGAGACAAAGTTGATTGCAGTTTTTTAAGATTAAGCTTGCGCAAAGTTTGAAGAGTTTTCTTTTTGTAAATAAAACAAGTTCAATAAATTAGCGCCAGCGTATTTAAATAAATTAACTTTAAACACAAAAAATTCGTTTTATTCAATTTGAAATATTTAAAGTTTGGTTTATGACAATTATGTCAATCAGTGCTGCCATCTTGATTTTTTTCCGCAGAAAAAGCTAAATATTCTTAAAAATATCCGAAATTGTAGCTGTTGGCTGTCAAGTCCGAAGAATACCAAATATAGTCAATTTGGCAACACTGCCGATTGCAGTGCACCGAAGAAGTACCGTTTTTTAATGAGCGCGGAACAAAGCAATTTTGGCGCTTTTAATTAATAATTGAACTATGACAACGTTCTCAGAGGCATTTCGGGCCTGCTGGGTAATTGCCATTTTTGGCCTTATTTTACTATTTGGCGGCTTTGGCTTTTTGTTCTGGAATGAGGTTAGTTGCGTAGGAGAAAAAATATATAAGTAAAGTTTGAAACTGTATTCGCTTGACCGAAATCATAGGGACGTGCTGTGCATACAATACTGTCGCTGGACGAGGCCTTGAGTGACATAATCTCATTGGATGTCTTAGAAGAACAAGACCAAAACTACAATGGTCGCATTGTGCATATAACGGGACAATTGACAATTGGCGAACCGCTCACGGAGCCGGAATACAATATTCAAATTCAGGCGGTCAAACTAAAACGACATGTTCAGATGTACCAATGGGTGGAAGAGACAGTGTAAGTATTTGTTGTATTGCTATTTTACTGTAGTTCTACAATGTGCTTCTACTTCCCTTAGAGAGCAAAACTTCGGTGAAAGCGTTGATGTCATGCAGAGCGATACACGTTCCTATTACTACAATCGTGAGTGGCGTGAAAAGCTTGTTGATTCACGTCAGTTTTACATGCAAACCGGACACCGTAATCCCGAACGCTTTCCAATTGAAAGTCAAACACAAATAGCCGATGCCGTCTATATTGGCAAATACGAATTGGGCAGTGAGATTAAAAACAAATTCAACAAGTTTCAGGAAGTAACATCTGACATACGACCGGATGATCCCTCAATTAAAATGCATCTCGGCCTGTACTATCACTCAAATGACATCTTCAATCCTGAAGTAGGCGACCTACGTTTACTATTCACATTCGCCGGCATGGAAGGCGATCTTTATACGGTCGTGGGCATGTTGCAAAATAACAAACTTGTGCCATACAAGACCAGTTACGGTCATAATGTGTTGCTAGTCTATACGGGCGAGTATACAGTGGCGGATGTGTTCAAACAGGAACATCACCAACAACGACTCACAACTTGGATGTATCGTTTCATGGGTTGGGTCCTTGTGTTCTTTGGCGTTACATGCACGTCAACGCTGCTCCGTGTGCTACGTGAGTAACGACTATTATTTACAAGTTTTTGTTATTTGACATAGATTTTCTTTCAGTTTCCCAAGTCCAGTTCCTTGCGCCTCTAGCACCAGATCCACAATTTCCGATTGGAAATAATTTTTTGCTCTCGTTCTCCTTTGCATTGATCATTGCCTCTGTGGCTTGGGTGCTGCACCGACCGTTGGTAGGAGCTGGTCTACTATTCGCCGCTGCTTCGCCATATGTCTGGTTCGCGAATAGCGTCGTTACCAATCTACATCTACATCCGCAAGCACGTGTGGAGCACGTACAATGAACTGATAACGCATTGAAAATACGCTTTGGAATTGTGTATATTGTAAGTGCTTTTTTTGATTATGTTCCTTACATTTTTGGGGGTATTATGTACAACGCTTAATTATTTATTAATTTTGTTAATTCATTGATTCTCACTTTAAACAACTTAAACTTATATCTGTATGTGTGTGTCTGTGTCAACAATTAAGCTAAGCTTAAGAAATTAAATGCCTGTCTGGGCGGCATCTTTCAATTGTATGTTCCAAACGTTTCGTTTGTGCTCTGTGTGGCCGCGCCACCAGCGCCGCCAGCGCCACTATTGTTATTATTGCTTTCGATCATGCCCGCAGGCTTTGGTTCGCCGGAGGTGTGCACACTTGGACTCTGTGATTTCTCTTGCTCGTCACTGTCCTTCATTTGGCCCTCTTCGTAGCGCACATAAGGCTCGAATGTGTTATTGATCTGCACCGAGCCGCGATGCAAATTGTTCGATTCCGCCTCGAAGAGTATTTCGTTGATGAACTTCTCGGCCAGCAGTCGTTGTTCGCGCGGCAAACGTTTTAGCTTGTGTGTCCAAGTGCGCGCTATTGACTCCTCCTCCGGATATTGTCCGGATAAATAATCACAGGCTATGTTCAACAGCTCGTCTGTGCTGTGCGTGGTGACACTTGTTGCGCCGCCCGCACCACTCGTGCCAGTTGAGCCAACACCAGATAACATTGCTCTTGGTCGCTTCGGCGTTGTGTAATCCAAATCGGCGCCGCCGCTACTAGCCACACTGCTCGGTCCCGGCGGTAACAATTCCACTTTCTGCACATGTCCAAAGGATTTGTGAAACATTTCTGATATGTTTGGCGTCGCTGTCGTTCTGTAAGGATAACCGCTTGCATGCTGCAGACCATTGCTGTCGACAAAGCTCGAATGTGAATTTTCGCTGAAAGCAAATGGTTCACTTTTGAAATTCGGATTGACTGCAAGAAACTTTTCTGTATTGCGTAGAAAATCCAATTCCTGAAAAGTCCAACAGCGCGGATTGTGCACATTGCCCGCACGCATTGCGCTCTCCACCACCTTAAGTTCTTTGCGATAATTGGTGCGCAGTGTGTTGATCTTCTTTTTGACATCTTCTACATTGGCGTCGCGCTTCAGGTAGTGATAGATTGGCACAAGTCTTTGGTAGGCCTCCGCGCGTTTCTCGCGATTTGTGTAGTCGCGCAATGATGTGTCCCACAGCACGGGCAAATCGCGATACGTTTGTATGAAGGCGCGCAAATAGTGACGATTCTCTTCGGCGCCCGTCATCAATTTAATGCCACCGGGCAGCAAACCGCCGGGCTGATGCAACATTACTCACTTTTAAATTTAACGGTAATGAGATGCAAATTTTTGGCGGATTTGTTGAAGAAAATGCGAAAAAATTGTTGCTGGCGCTTTGTTTGTATGTGAAAAATTGTATGGATCCATTGACGAAATGTCAAGCAGTCAGTTTGACAGTTGTTTGTTTGCTGGTTGGTTTGTTTGACGTATTGCTACATTGACAGGGTTGCATGCGAGCGTAGTAGAATGGCGGGCGTTGGCGCCTAACAAGTGCTTGAATGTTATTGCGGGCGGCATAGTTATTGAATTGTTTGTTGTGGTCGTTTTTAATGGCTATTGACATATTTATTTCAGGGCCGTAAGAATTGAAAAGGGTTAATAATAAATGCACTTTCTATTTTAAGACTGTTCATCCTTGGAAAAAAGAAAATGATATGTTTTTGGTTCGTCCTGATTAATTCTTAATGCAATGTTAATTTTATGCAGGACCATTGTACTTAAATCTACTGGTTCTTAAATTTTGACCCTCCCATTGTTTGTTAGCTTGACCCATTGAAAATTTTAAAAGCTTCTTAATTTCATTTTTATATTTATTAAGTTTTCTAGAAAATTAAAGCAATCCTTGGAACTCGGGATTTGGTAACAGCAACTCAAACCGTTACCAAAGTACATGAAACTATTTATTTATTTAATTAATAAATTAGCGAATAATTTCGGAGCGTTGCTCGCCAAGTGCATACAAAGCTAACATTTATAAAATGTTATTTAAAACTTATATTCTACTCTGTTACCACTTTTAATTGGCGGTTGACACACATTTACACGCATTACAACTAAAACAACAAAAACCGACTAACGACAACAACAATAAGGAAATATCATTGCTGCGTGGCCAATTTGATGTGAAATGCTCGCTCAAGCAGCCGAGGGTTACTCCCTGGACGCCATGTGTCCCATAAGATTGCTTGTGATCTTCTCAATTTTCTTCAAATCGGGCATGTTTTCCGCTTTGTATTGTACACACTGTAAGATTGAAGAAATTGTTTATTGATAAAAGTTCAAATCACTTTTTATGAAACATTGTACCTTCACATTATCTGTCATCTTGAGCAGTATGTGTCCCTTGGAGTGCACGTATTTCATGGTGTAGCGACAGCCTTGTGGATTTGCCATGTACATGTTCTCAGCTGCGATTTCAAAGTCCTCCCAGTTCTTAACAAATACCATGCTGCCTGAATTTGTTTATAATTTATGTGCAAAAAAAAAAAAGAAAACACGAGAAACACGACAGCAAGTGAAATGCAGCTGAAAGAAGCACTAAAAAATGTCAGCTGTTTTGCAGTGTGTCCGAATTGAGTGGCGATAATATACGCCAACATTGTTTGAATAAAACTAAAGTGTATGTAATTATTCAACTGTCACAAGTTGCACTAATTTGGATAGCAACATATGGCAAAACAATTTACATAATATGTATGTTAATATTTCAACTATCGCTATCAGCTATACATTGTCGTATGCTTAGTTCAACCGCTTGTAACATACTGCAATGCGATATCAATAATGAGTTACTTTGATCACTAGATGGCGTCTATACTGTATTATAATGAACGCTAGGTGGCGTGGCATCCTTTCTGTTGCTTTGTTCTGTAAAAAGGTGCATAATTTTGGCAAAAATCTGCATACTCATCATGTACACTGCATTTATGAACATACCATGTATTATATTTTACAAAGGTAATGCACTCATGTGAACTTTATTTATTTATTTTGAATTTGGTGTTATTTTTTTTTATACTTTACGCAAATGTTAATTGTCAAGCCATTAATGCCGATTAAACAGTTTAAGCAAATAAATAAAAACGTTAATGAATGAAAAGCGGCGGCATTGTTGTAGTGATAGTGGTGATGATGATGCTGCTGCTACTCGTTGATCTCCAACGCCACTCACTTAATAATCGTACAACAAATATTTGATTATTTGCATACTCATACTTACATAGACTTATACTCACGCAGACAGAGAAGAGAAAAGTTGGTTGCTGCTGTTGATTGACGGCAGACGCAGTAGCTAAAGTTGTTGCAACAACAACAACGACTACAGCACTTGAAACAAACTGCAAGAGACTTTGCGGCTGCTGGTGATGTTGATGATGTCTGCAAATCCATATATATATGAATAATGTCGGCATAACCGACTTTGATCGTCTTTCAAACATTAAACATTTTTAATCCGCTACGTTCAAGTGCATTTACGTCGATGATGTTTGGCCAACAACACTTCTTCGATGCGTCTTTTGTTGCCGCCATATTTTTGTCTTCGTTGTTGTTGTTGTGGTTTGATATTAGCCGCCGTCTCTGCCATTGGCGGCTTTTGTGTATTTGCTGCGATCGTGTTGATGATAGTTTTCCAATTGGTCTGAGCTGAGATTGAATGTCGTTGACAAGCTCGTTTGGCTTCTGTGCATTTTCTCTTATCGGATGTTTGCGTTCTATGCTTTTAAATTCTTGTTTACCGTGCCATCATTCCAATCACTTTTGGCCATCGACTGATAGTCGTTGACGTCGACAGCAGCGACGACATCGTCTGCCATCAAAAGTGGTCGTCGTTGCATTTAATGTGTTTGCATTTCTGACAATTGGTCGCTTAGTTGGCACCCCAACAACAACAACGACAGCAAATACTAAATATGATATGTAGAAGCTTATAAGGTTGAAGCTCGTGCATGCACTCAATGCCTTGCTTGCCGTCGTTCGTTAACTAAATGATCATAAATTAAAGTACCCATCATAAAATAGAAAAATATAATATTCCATTTGATTCGTTGACTTGCGTTCTGTTACGTTTCATTTGCACGATATCGAAAAGAAATCAAAAAGACAACAAACTTTCAATCTGTTGAAAATCGTGTGTGCGCTACTGGTCATAAAGTACAATAACAAAAACGAGTAACGTATCATAAATGCAGACTTTCGAGTAGTTAAACTAAGCGTTCCAACGGTGCTGGGAACGAGCGATGTGGGGGGCGTGTGAAACTTAGAAGTTGATTGCCCGAAAAGGTGACAATTGCTTCAAATTGCTCATATGTACAGTGGTCACTCCTCTAATGGTATCAAAAATATCACAACAATTTTTTTTATACCAAATCCATAATTGTAAAGTAGCAAGAAGGATTTGTTGACAGTCCGAGGCCGAATTAGTCTTTTAATCCTTCTCCTAATACAAATTACCTTTTTTGAAAATGTTCTATAGAAATTACATTGTTTCAAGATCTTTAGATAGATAGTCCAGAGATGTATAGATAGTTTTTTTCTGTAATATAAATAATAATCACAGGAGTCTCCACTGTATTGGCACCTCACTTAACACTCCGACTAGTTGTTCCTACGATTGTTAGTACGCGTATACTCTCTGTTGGCCAACACGCACACACACACACGTCGCACCCTGGCACACCAACAATACATCAAATTGTCAATGATAAACGATAAAGTTGACAAATATCGTAAATGCTTTTTATTGCGGGTGTTGTTATTCAACTTCGCGTCGAGTTCTGTTCTGGCTTCGTTTGTGGTTTTAATCACTCAGTGAGCTCTCTTTGGCTATCACTACAAAAAGCCAAAAACAATAACAAGTTGAGGCAATTTAAGACCAATTGACTGCCAGTCTTAAGCGTGTGCTGAATGACGACTTATGGCGTTCGCATGGCGTCGCTTGGGTCATCAATTATAAAGATATTTAAGTACAGTTAGCATGCAATTAGACACAGCAACTTGCCAAATGCAACCTCGATAGCTCCATGTATTAATAAAAAGCTCTGTGATTTGCTTCCTTTTTTTGCACTTATTATAAATTATGACTAAATTGTGTGTCAGGTGACAATTAGTTGTAAATTATAGTAATTAGACATGGCTTTGCTGCTGTTGTAAGTTGATAGTGCTTAGTTGTTTTTATTTTTAGTCTTTTTTGTCGTTTTGATTTTAATTCACTGCAAAATTTATTGTTTACATTCAAATATTTTAAGACTTTTTAAACTCCTTTCGAAATGATTTCCGCTCAATTTTACTTCGCAAAAAATATTCATTATGTCAATATTTGGGGCTGAGTCAGTCAGTCGGAGAGTCAAAGACATTTTATTTTTGCGCGCGTCTTCTTCTTCTCCTTATATCACTTCATTTATGCAAATAAATGCGATTTAATTATGACATTAGCCACTGTTGAGCTACCGTTTAAAGTCAACTGACTTCATTGTTGTTGTTGTTGTTGTTGTTATACCTCTTCTTCTTAGTGTTGTTGTTGTGCTGTGGAGTTTGTGGCACTTTGAAAGGTTATTCGCTTTTTAATGAGCTTCACTATTGACACTTAAATGCTTAAGTGACGTTTCTGATTTTTACCGACAATATTATTGAAATTATGTTGTGAGCATGTGCGAGGGATGGAGAGGGGGTTAGTTAAATAAAGTGTGCGTGAGAGAGATAAACAAAGTCAGAGGACAAAGAGCCAGAAAGTGAGTTGAGGTGCAGTTTGATTTTGTTGTATGAATGAGTCATGCGAATTTTTTGTAGAAATTTAAGTACTTGAGATATTGCGAGTTTAGATTATGATAATTTTGTTATTTACTTCAAAATTTTTAATGAAACTAAGTTGAGTCATGACGAGTGCTCATCTAAGGCGTAGCAACATTACTTAAATGAGAACTAATTTTTTACTATTGACCGGAGATTTGAAAACAGTCCACTTCGAAAACAACCGGAGATTTGAAAACAGTCCACTTCGAAACCAACCGGAGATTTCCAGCACACACCCGATATAAAACTCTTGCACAGCTGTGATTTATTGCTCAATCTGAGTATTTCCGTTTCTAATAACAACTCAATTCACTTGAGATATGTTCAAGTATAAGATAATAATTCAGATAAGTTTGGTATGCCAGTTGATATTCGTTGATTATTTTCCTTATTGCCATGCTTGTCTCTGTAAGCCATAATCAATTAGTTTTATTCAACTTATTTCTGATTAAAATCATGTCCTATTTTTAGACATTAACAAATCCGTTTTATGTTATATTCAAATCATATTTTCATTCAAGTGCGTCCTTATAAATCATGCACGCTTAAGACGCCTTTGGAAAGCGGAAATTTTTCAAATTCTCCAAATTCGAATTTATTAAGTTCATTAAACTATAAAAAAGAATTGCAGATTAACATCGTGTGGTTTGCAGATCGGAAATCAAACGGAAAACGATACTCGAACAGATTAGATACTTTGAGTTGGCGCAGACAAGCTTAAGTTATGATTCTTACTACAATTCTTGTTGTTGTTATCCTCAATAGATCTTCGATAATCTGGACTGTCGACAATCCTGAGCTTGAAACATTAGTAGTGACCCTCGTATTCGCTCATTCGCATAAATTAAATTATTGTGATAAGATTTTAGGATGAATTTGATTCAAAGCTGACATATTTGGTCTATCATTGCCATCACCGACGTTGATTTATAAATTACTAAACAATTTATAAATAACAAAACATTACGAATTATATTTGTTTATAATGAAATCCATTTGTGATACACTCACACGTCCGCCTATCTTCGTTGTCGCTCGGACCCCGCCAATTGAGCCAGATTATCGTGTAACGATTGAACAATCGTTAAATTAAAACAATAATAATAATGATTTGTGTTCGCCGATAAGTTTGATTAATACGAAATTTCGAAGTACTTCAAAAAGTGTTCGTCAGCATTATTTGAATTTGATTCAATTCGCTAAAAAAAAGGAATGAGTGATAAATTTACGCGTTTCCGGATAGCATTGAAAACCAATTAACTGATTTGTCTTCCGGGAACTTCAAATAAAATTATCTTTTAGAATGAAAAAAATATTGTCATATTTATTAAATGTTGTTTATACATGCGTTAACAACAAATCGAATCATTTCCGATTTTATATTGTTTGCAATATTTTTCATTATTTTTTCATGTGCATGATTCAATATTGAGTTGCTCAGACTTTGTGTCACCGACTTTTATGATATGTTCGCCTAGTGATTGTGACTACTGAACTAATCTGTCCAAATTGTTGTTGATTAGCTCAACAAGAACAAGGGAAACGTCATGGCGTAAAAGTCATAGTACAGGCAATCATAGCTGTCATGTGAGTTGATTACGCTTGCAATTCGATTCGTGCCTGACATTTGTCTGACATTTGGTTTTCTACAGTAATCCACCAAAATAGATTTTGATTCAGTTAGCCAATTGAAGTGTCGACTTATTTACAGCATAACAAGAGAGCAGCGTTTCAACACATTTGGCTTGGATATATATTAGGCTATAAATATTATTAATCGGAGTGTTCTATATTGAGAAGACAGCACGAGGTCAGTATTTTGTAGAGCCGCTAAAGCAGAAAGTTAGTCTGATTGACCACTTTTAGATTTTTCTTCTGAGAGCTTGTGAGTCTCAAGTCACCTAGAATAAAATTAGATTTATTTCTATCCCACCTTACAGTCTTAAGGATCTCTTACCAAAGGGATCTTAACATGCTGTAAATCATAACGCACCGCAATAAATCAAGTAGCAGGTGAGAAACTCACCAAATCAACAAGAAGAATAAATACGACAGACACTCTTCATGCACATTGCTATTTGGGCACAGAGCGATGTGTGATGATTATGTATCAATAATGTTGCAAACAAGACGTGCGACAGTCGGTCAATAATGTTATCTCATGTGCAGCAGCGTTGTTCATGCCTCGTTGGTGCTTAAACGTTCGATTGTTTAAATTATATATCGACCAATGACAACGTTTTATTATGATGGATTAATTTTCAATTATGACATTTCTCGTACAATTTGAAGATTTCATTAAAGGCTTATCGATATTGCACAAACACACACACACGTTCCCGTCATATAAAAATATGATACTTGTTGCTTGCCGTGTTCGGAGTCCCTCGTCTTTTTTTGAGTACATACTATAAGTTGCTTTATAATCTCAAAAAGTTCAAGTTTTGGAGAATTTATGTCTGCTTGTACAATGTTTGTGTTGTCGTTGTCGATTTCGGTAGGATTGAATTGTATTGGATTTGATATTTGCTTTGTAGGAACGGTTTGCTCATGATTGGCTTATCGCACGTATCTCAGCTCGTATATCGCCAATAATCAATTTTCAATTAATGCCCGGACCAACTCAAGTAATCACTACTCCGCGCCTCTTGTTTGCTTTGCTTGCTGCTCTCTAATCTGGAATCGCGTTCTGTGTCGTTGACGCGAAGACTTTCGTCGACATCGTTTTTGGTGGCGACGTCGTCTTGGTCGTCGGCGACAACAACTGCGAAGGCGACGTTGCTTTCCGATAATGAATTGAATTCATTTGTTTTTTGTTTTATTTTTTTTAATTAAAAAAAATTAGAGAAATTTGTTTAAAGCGCTTTAAATTGCACTTTAAGCGTTACTGTCGTACTTGACATAATCTTATCGACGTCGATTTAATTTATATAATAAACTTGTTTTTATAATTAAAAAATATTAAAATTGTTTATCGTTGCGCCAAGTTGGCCCTTCAAATTTGTGCTTATTTTCTGTATGAAAATATATTTCATTATTTTATGATTATTATTTGATTATAGCCTTTCTACCGAGTACAAATCGTAATTTACTCGGATTTTTGTTTTATTGTATTTCTTTGGATACCCTACAATTAATACACAATAAAATAAGGTTATTGAGTTTGTTCGTGACGGAGATATGTCTGTCCGTCCTCTCAATGTCTATCGGTGATCAGAAATTTTTTCTATTAATGTCTAAAGTCAAGAGGTTCATTATGTTTGACAGAATTTATCCCACGCGCACTTAGTCCTCCCACTTCATAGAATTGTCCAATTACCAGAAGAGATGAATCTTGAAAATTATCTTGTTAAACCAATAAATAGAACCCTACTTTACTCCTCAAAGTTCAAGATCCTAGAAATCTTCGTAATTTACATTGGCCGATTTCGTTGATATTTGAAACTTTAATTAGTAATTTGTGAATATTTCAATGGGCGTGGCACTTCTCACTTGACGCTGAAGACCCCTGCGTGCAGTGTATTGCATTGTCGAGCATGTTTGACCAAATCCCACTTGTTTTTTGTTTCGTTTCTAATTTGAAATTAAAAATTATTATTACTGCCATTATAATTTACGGCGACAACATTGAATTTTGATTGGTTTGTGACCCGACTAACCAATGGTTTGGCGGGGTGCCATAAACTTTAAGTGCGGGATGACGGCAGAAGGTGTGCGTGTGTGTGAGTGTGGTGTGAGCCAAGTGGCTGGTTTTGATTAGCGCTTATCGGCTAACAATTTAGATTTTTTTAATTGAAATTGCAACTGAAATTGATTGATTTCGCTGCTAAAATTATTTTTTATTAATCGTTTTATTTCGACCTGGATTATTGGTTCTTTGAGTCTTTGTTTCTTTATGCTTTTTTTCTATGGTTTATGCGCGCAATGATCAAGAGGAAATTACAAATAAATAATGAAATGATTAAATTGGCTAATTGGAAATGAGTTAATCAATTGGTCACGTGTGTTTTTTGTTCTTTTTCGGTCGTCTTAATGAATTTGATTAGACTTTTTTGTTAGTTTATTTTCTTATTGTTGTTGGTGGTGTAAAATATGTCATTGGCCAATAATTAGAAAAACCGATTAACTTGAATTTGGTATTCTAATAAACATTTTTTTATGTGAATTTATAATGATTGATTGAGCATTTATTGATTGATTGTTAGTATAGATTTTGTGCAAGACTCACAGCACATTTTGCGATTTGTAATTAGCAAATACGTCAATACTGAAAAACGCTTAATGTCAAACAGAAATTGCCACTTGATGACTGGAGAGCAACGAAGCTCATCAGCTCAACTCATGGCATGTCGGCAGCAATTGGCGGCTAGGCAGCGCTGTGTTTGTTGTTGTTGTCATACCGCATATGGCGACAATGTTGTTGTTGTTGGCTTCAATTGGGATGAGAAAAACGCAAAGCGAAAAAAAGACAACAAAAACAAGTCAAACTCATATCTACAATATAGATTTAAGCGACTTTCGTTGTTGTTTACCCATTAGCGTTTTCGGGAGCCGCGGCATTACGCGCGTTAAAATGTTTACACGCTGTCGTTGTTGCTGCTGTTGCTGTTGTTGTTGTTGCTGCTGTAAGTTGCTGCTGTCGCCAACTCTAAGCGTATTTGACTTGCGGCTAACCACTTTGGGCACGACTTTGAAACAAGCGCTGCCGCTGCGTTAACTTCATCGACTTGGTAGATGATGTCTTTGGCTGTCGTCGTCGTCTTCGTTGTTGGTGTTGTTGTTGGCAATGTCCATTGTGGGCGTTAGGGGGTTTTCTCCTTCTGCTTTGCTATTTAACTGAAAAGAAATAATAATAAGTAATAATTTCTCGGCGCTTTTTCTTATTTTTTTTATTGTATTTGCACTCGAATTATTGCGGCGTTATTGGAAATAAAAACTTTTTGCCCCTCAACATTCTTGCATGGTATGCAGACCCAGACCAGACCAGACCGGACCGATGACGATTATTGTGCGATGCTTGGCCGCAAGCGTTTGGCGTCTTGGCGCCATTGTGACGACAGCGCCGAAACATAAATTTCATTGAAATTCCGTTTTAATGGAGATTAATATTTTCGTAGCGCCATTGTCGACTTTTAATGTTGACTTTGCTAAATGATTTGGGTGAAAAAAATTTGTTGTATTTCGTTTTTTTTTAGCAAAAATGTGCGTTTATTGCGCTTTTGGCGATTTATTTGTTTTCATTTGAGTTTTCAATCGCACACATATGGTAATTAGTTGTGTTGGAACGTGGGAAAAGAAATTGTACGATCTTTTAACACGCGTTCACTCATCCTCAGTTGCGCGCTCAGTCACGTAGTCAACCATTAGAAAAATAAAAAAATATTTCAAATAATTGACGCTTATCGAGTTTGAGTTCTTTTTTTTTTAACTTGTATGAAATCCATTTTTAATTAAAGCCAAAATGCTTGTAGGCTCTCTAAAAGTTCATTAAAAAAATTGGCTACTTGAAAAAAGTACAAATAAAGGGTAAAACGACAAGTGTGTAAATTTTCATTTATTTTTATACTTTTTTTTTTTCTTTTAATTTTAAATACAATTTTGAACATTGTTAATGTCGAAAATACTTGAAGCGTCGCGCGCAGATAACTTCACATTTTTAATAAGTTTATCTGTAATTACATGCAATAAACGTATCGATAAAGATTTGCAATAATAAGTTGTTAAAATTATTAAAAAATTATTAAATGACGCCAAAAGTCAAGAATAGCTAATGATGATAAAAAAGCTAACGATCGATTGCTATCGATAAACGATAAATGCATGAAATGTAAACAAACTTGAGTGCATACAAAATGAGCAGCTTGGCAGCGCCAGCGAGAGAGCGCAAGCATAAAACCGAAACCGCGTGGGTGGTGAGAGCACAAAAGCAACGGCTTATTACTTCTGATTTAGTTTTGCAATGCACTATGTGCTTTACATAATGTTGCGTACTTAAGCAAAATCAAAAGGGAAAATTGTGTGTATTTCTTTCAAATTGCCTTGTCTGTGGCAAAGTTCAAATATGGCTGCCTCATTAGGCGCACATTGTAAATAAATCGAAATAAACTAAAGCGCAACAAACTGAAGTGTGTGTGCTTGTGTGTGTATGTGGCACACCATGCTCAAAAAAAATACATTATGCAAATATGCGCTTCGCTTGTCACAATCTTTGCCTCTACGCTTAGACGTCCCTCTTGCTATTTGGCTGTGTTGTATTGTAGCGCCAGCTTAAGCAAACTCCTGATTGACAACAACAATAATAGCAACAACAACCAAGACGCGTCGCAAACTGATAAGGTTAAATATTCTCCTTGCGCTCCTTACGCGCGACTCATCGTGCGCTGCTGCTCACTCTATCAGCTGTTATTGACTGACTTGGCTGCTTGCTTCGTTGCTTGGCTTGATTGCACGTTAATGTGCTCCGCGAAAATCGTATTTTGATTTATATTTGATCAGATTTTCATGTGCATGTGTGTGTGTGTGTTTATTTCGTTATACTTACAGTTACTATTGCACATAAACCAACATTCATGTGTGTGTTTGTAGCTGAGCCTCTTTTTTCACTGTTGGCTTTACTTTTTTTCATGTGTGTTGTTGTTTTTTTTGTGTTTATTTATCTGACTGACAGTATATTTATAATTATTTGTTTTGTACATTCAATTGTTGATAATGATGCATGTTGGCTCACTGACTGACTGACAGTTCATTTGTCTGTCCGTCCGTCCGTCCGTCTGCGCTTTGTTTGCCTTGTATTTTCTCCTTACTTTTTTTTATCGTCAACGTACATGTTTGTCTTACGCAGGATATCGAAAATCGATCGCTCTGCGTTTATTTGTTTAAATATTTTTAAAATGTGTGTACATTTTTCATATTTCATATTGATTATCTTCATTGTTTGTCAGCGCACAACAAAAATTGTCTCAATATTCTTGTTATTATTGACATGTTTATATATTTTCTCAAAGTCGCACATGATTTCCATCAAATGCTTACACATTTATGACGAACTAAATGAGATAATGGAAAAAATCGTATATTTTCACAATAAATTGCAGCAAATTTGCTTTCCGTCCGTCCGTTGCAACTACTGTCAACATAATATGGCAGCAACTCAATTATAAAATTATTTATCGTTAACGCAATTTAATGCCAATTATTTGTACATAAATATTTATTTAATTATCAATTTCATGTCATTGCAAATATCGTGGGTGGAGTCGCTTGTCTCGCCTCGTCCGTCGTCGGAGTTGTGCCAACTTGATTGCGCAGCCTTTGCGAAGCCTTCGTTGTATGTCATTTCATTATTGCATATTTGCCCTTTTTTTGTTATTATTGAATTGTTGTTGTTTGTTTTATTGACTTAACTTATTTTGCAATGTTTTATGTGCGCTTAACTACCAAAGACAGTTGATAAAACTCATATTAAGCTGTTGTTGTTGTTGCTGGCTTCGGCAATGCAAACTAAAGTTGAATGAAGTCTTTTTTTTATATATTTTTTGGTGTGACAAAGTTCAGCAAAACGGACTTTGGACTTGGCACTTTGTACCCAATTAGTTTTAATATTTTTTTCAGTTTTTTATTTAATATTATAACAATATTTGCAAGACTTATGTGTTTTGGCGATTAATATGAATGAATGCATTGAAGTTGCTAAGGTTGGTTGTATAAAAGACCACTTTATATGTTAGAAATAGCAAGTGCATGCGAAATGTTTGCTTTATTCATTATTTTTGGCACAAAATAACAACTTAAAGGACCTCCAACCCTTTGCTTAGTCTAATTGCTTAAGCCTTGGCTTGGATTCTTTTGGAACTCATATGAAATCTCTTATATACCAATCAGAATAGCCTTAAAAAGTTTATGTCTCCAGATCAGAATCTCCCCCTAAGTAATATTTATTATAACTTCATTCAAAAATGAGTAACAAAACAAAATGTATCAATTTGGACATATTTAAACAACAACAAACAATAGAATTACAACTACAACAACAACAATAATAGCAGTGACAATAACAAGTGATTTAAAATTGTTGATTTTTGAAATTATACATTTCGCTCAAAAATCAAATGTCCAAAAGTGGGACGAGTCGAGTCGAGACGAAAGCCAGAAAGCAACCCTGCCAACGCGCCGAGCAACCCTTCGCCAACGACACCCTTTGTGCCGTGACTTTTAACGGTATTTGTTTAACTAATAATCCCATTTGGCAAATTGCAGTCAACGATGCGATCACGAAGGGTTTCTGGCTTTTCCTATCATTTTCCTCTTGTTTTTCGGGTCGTGGCCGTTCTCGATTTGAATTCCCCCCCCGACACAGCCCCTGCTCGCAGCAAACAAGCGCGGCAAGTGTGAAATATTATTGCACACTTATCGGATGAATTAGCACGCTAATAAAACGGTGAGGGGCTTTGAAGGTGGTGGGCGGCAGAGGGCGAGGCGAGGCTGCTGGTGGTTGAACCTGTTTCACTCAACCACATGCGCTGTTGATCATGATGATGATGATGGTGATGAGGATAATGTCGATGAGGCTGACGCGTTGTCAGATGGAAATTTATGGCGCGTTTTATTTGTGTATTATGTGTCGGTCTGTCCGTCCGTCTGTCCGAAATTGTTGCAACATATGCGCTATTTTATTTGTTGCCTTTGTGTTTTTAGCCTTATTTGTTGTTTGCCTTATTTGGCGACAATTTAACGCTTGATTAGCAACAACAACAACAACGACAAAGCAAATTGTTTAATGGATTTGTAATTTAGAAAATTTTATTTATTTATTTGCTATTTTTATAATTTCTCTAATTGAAATAATTAGTGAAATAAATGTTTCAAAAGTTTTCTTGCTCACCTTTTTAATGGCACGAAACTTCAAAATCCTTAACCACAACAACAACAGAGTAAAATGGAACAATCAACTGACATAGCACATGTCCCATTGTTGTTGTTGTTGTTGGCTGAATAAACGTAAAATTCAACTTAATTGCGTATTTACGTAACCATTTCCCAAAATCAAAATGAAATCAGAAAACGAGCACAAGAAAATGCATGAAAATTCAAGTTGGTAAAGCACGAAAAACATGTCTCTCTCTGTTTGTGTTTGTGAGCATTGTTTTTGTTGCAACAACACACACACACACACATATACATATACATGTATATATCATTGTATATAAAAACAACATAAACTATTTGTCTCACACATGGCCAAAAAGCACAACGAGTTGAGTCGAGATGAGTCGAGTTGAGTTGAATGTGAATGAGCATGATGTTTAAGAAGCTCGCATAGAACATCAGACATGCGAGCAAATGTTAGTTGAATGCACGTGGATGAGTAAATAAATATCGTATAATGAAAATAGAATTGTACTAAGACAAGACATGTCTCACTGAGGGGGAGTAGGAGTGCGGGAAGGGAGGGAGTGTGGAGTGCAACGTATGGGTTAACATAATACAAACAATGAATATGAGAATAGACAAAAGCGGTCAAAGCAGTCCAACAAATATATGTTTTTTTTTGTATTGAACATGTATTGTTGTTGTTATTGTTGTTGTTCTTGAGCTCATCACTAAAAGAAAATACACTTCAGCACGTCCAACGTGGCTTAGTTGTTGTTGTTGTTGTTGTTGTTGTTGTTGTGGAGGAAAACAATTGGCCAACAATGAACATTTGATTCGTTTAGTTTACTCACCTCACTTACTCACTCATTCACTCATATCATCACTTAATCATCATCATCATTATCATTATTATGTTCAGTTACGAGCGGAAGTAGGAGTGTCATTTATTGTTGTTAGTTGTTCTTGCTGCTTGTTGCAGTTGCAGTTACAGTTTGAGTTTGCATTCGTATTTGTTTTGGCAGCAACATATTACTCCAAATTAAGCAACGCAGTCGTCGACTCGCCTCACCTCACCTTGTCTTCTTTTGGCGTGGTGTGGCGTGGCTTAACTCATCTCTGTCCTCAAGCAGAAACAAACTGCAAGTCCATGAACTTACTTGTGTATTTGTTTATACATGTATATGTAAGAAGTATTACATGTAAAGCTTCCTGTCTCATTTAATTTGGTTTGAGATATGAAGCTTTATTTGATTTGCTGAAAGTTTCCGCTTTAAAGTTTAAGTGAGCGAAGTTGAGAGAGACAGACAACCTGCAATAGGCGTGTAATGTCATGCTGGCATGGAAGATGAGTTGAACTCTTGGATATTGAAAGGAGATTGACCCATCCTGTATAAGGAATCTTTAATTTTGGGTTTTTATAGTCGCCCACTGTCGACTTCTACTATATAGACTTGTAGAGTAAGGCCAAGGATGGGAGTCTCTTTTCAGAATGAGTGGCTTATGATGAAGTTATCTCTTATGATTAAAAATAACAGATCCAAATTTCGGACTCAAACTTTTCTTCTTTCTTTACTGATATGAAATAATAAAAATCATATAATGAAACCTTTCTGTACATGCTCAGGATCCGGTATGGTTCAAAAAGGCGCAAGTAATACTACAAATATTTTTACCACTCGTTCAATAATCTGTGGTTTTATGTAATTTTATTATAGATCCCGAAATTTCACGTGAAGTGAATACATATTTAATTTTCCACTCAATTGTTCCATTCTTACCTCGAAAAGTTGTAACAATTTTCAAACTCAAAGAAGAATATATATATATTAAAGTTGCCAAAAAAAGCTCAGACTTTCATTAAATACGAGAGTACTTAAAAATCTATCAAGTCAACATTATGTTAACCACTTTTATTGATCGTTTGTTGTCATTTTTGTTGCGTTTACGTTTACCGTCGCATGTCGTAACAATTTATTCCTATAAAAGTCTCATTATTTGGACATTACACCCTAGAAGTATGCAGTGGACAGCAACAATGACAAGGAGAACAACAACAACAACACCGACACCGACGACGCCATCAACATCAACATTGATGTCCAGTGACATAAAAAATCATTTATTGGGCGACATTGAGTGACAATAACAATTGAATTGAAATGAAATGAAAGAATATGACAATGTCGTTGACGATGTCGAAGACGATAAAGGAAGTGAATGAACTGAAAATGGGCTTGGGAAGTTATTGATTTACTTGAATTCGCTTAAAGTCGAATTTATATAATCTTCTTTTCGCTATAAAAACTGACGTGGTAGCAACGTTAAAGTGTCATGTCGGACGTAAAAATACACTAACTAATCACATAACTGTTATGCTTAATTAGTGCATGTAGTTGACATTGAGCTACTATGCAACTTAATCATGTCGTTGCTCATTATGAAGTTGAGTAGAGTGCAACCCCAAATCTCGCAAATCGTTTCGGATATAGTCTGACCACTCAAGTGTTGTAGCCACTCAACGACACTCCATAATGACCGTAATTATAGCTCGTTTTTCCAACAATTTCGACAAAATTTTCAATGCGTAAATGGCACACACACACACACACACACACACATGCATGTGCTAAAAAAGGAAGCATAAAACACCAAAAAAAGATACAAAACACAAACAAATGTTCAAGAAAAGAGTAACCAAATTGCTTCAGTATGAAGTGAACGCAGCAGCAGCAGCAACAACAACAACAACTGCTAGTAAACACGCCCACATTGCTAGAGCGCTACGACATTTTTGTAGAGACAAGCCACGCCCGCAAGCATGCTGTTTCGCTCTCACACGCTACCTCGCGCATTGAGTGTGAATGCGACGGCAAATGTTTGCCTCCATCTTTAAAGCAATGCGACTTGGCTAAACTGTTGTTGTTAGCGCTGCTGCGGCCGCCTTTGCACTACGCTGTGAGGCTGCAAGTGCGCTAGTGTGCGTGTGTGTGTGTGTAAGTGCGAGAGCGCACGTCAAAAGAGAGCGTCTGCTTGCGCTCGCTCGCCTGCGTTATCGGCTGTTGTTGTTGTTGTTGTGCTTTTCGTATGTTTTTCGGTTACGATTTTCTTGTTAGAAGGTGCGGTGTGCGCGAGTGGTTGAAAAGGCAACAACAACAACAAGAGCAAAAACGAAACAACGAAAAAGATTAGCAGCCAACAGAGTCGGCAGTCTAACGCTTTGGTGTATATGACTTTGGTGCGACGCACATTTGAGCACAGTCGGAAAAACGCGTTCGACGAGCACAAACGTCGACTTTGAACGTGAACAGAAGACTCAATAATAATAATTGAACGATTCGGAAACGCGTTCGCAGTTAAAAGACGGTTTTCGTGATTGCCGTAATTCAATTGAAATTGACTAATTTTTGTGACGTACATGTTTATTATGTGTGTGACTGTGAACGGAAGTGATTTATTAGAAAGTGATTAATCAAAATAAAAACAAAACAATTAAAGTGTTTAACAACAAAAACAACAAAGTAACATTTTTGAGTGAAACATGTCCAGTGCACAAGTGTCGCAGCCGCCCTCAACGTTGCACCATCAGCAGCAACAGCAGCAGCAACAACAACAACATATTTCGCACTTTCTCAATCATATTGCGGCCGCGCAGCAACAACAACAACAACAACAATTGTCCAATAGCACAGCAGCAACGCAACGCAGTCAAGCGGACTATCAGCTCGATACTAATAGCAACAATTCCACACTATCATCACCAACACACTCAACGACACGCACACACTCCGCACACTCATCGCCCGCGCACTCGCCGAGTCCGCCAATCGTGGCCACCGGCAAGCAACGTGCCACAAGCTCGCCCACGTGCGCCTATGTTGCAGCAACGCATAGTCCCAAAGCCACAGCAGAGCCAACACTAGACGCCGAAGCAACAAGACGCACAACAACAACAGCATCAGCGGCGGCGACGACAACAACCACACCTTCAGCAGCGACAGCAACAACAACAGCGACGGCCGCTCCTTTGACGCAATTTGGTGTTGCAGGCGCAACCGCCTTGCCGCTCTTGGTGGCGCCCATACCGCACGCCGCTGGCAGCATCATGCCACCCGTGAGCGTTGCCAGTCTGCGTGATCAACGCATCTTTGCCTCAGCACAAAGCGGCGCCGTGGCAACAACACTGCCGTCGGCACTCGTCGCGCCGCAGCCGGCCGCACATCTGCAGCACCTTCAGCAGCAACAACAACAACAGCAGCAGCAACATCATGCGCATCATCGTCTCTACGTCGAAGGCTTTGCTGGTGGCGCTTTGCCAGTAGGGCATCCTGCAGCCGCGCTGGCCGGTTATGCCATGCCTCGCTTGCCCGTCATGTTAGCCGCAGTGCCGCCGCCACCGGGAGCGTCCCAGACACAAACGCACCCTTTATCGGCCGCGACACAACAACAAGCGATGCCCCCAAGCTGTTCGCCGCCGGCGGTGACTGCAACAGCAACAACAACCACAGCGCCACCAAGTCAGCCGAAGAAGTCCTTCTGCATAGATGCGCTACTCGCGAAGAGTCAATGTGGCTCAGAGTCGACGACCTCGCCCCCCACGTCGCTGTCGCCCATGGATCACGGGTCCGGAAAGCCCGCGGTTGTCTGCGACGATCGTCTGGCGGCATTGCATTACGCACGCGACAATGCCGAGCTGAACCATCACGCCTTCGTGGCTGCCAATGCGGCTGCCGCGGTGGCCGTTGTCGGCTTGAGCGACCATGAGGCTTTGCAACGCATACGCGAGTCCCGGGACTACGATTCGCCCAGTCCCGACGGCATGTCACGGTAAGTTCTTATTACAAATACAAATCTCGTAGTAAAAAATATAAGAGTAGAAGTAGGGTTTGGTTTGGAGATGGGATAGTGAAGAAATCGAGATTATTTTTTTATATAAAAAAAACCTGATACGAATTAAGATGATAGATTATAAAGAATAAGCCTTGGAGCTTAGACTATTGCACAAAAATATGTAGAAGTCATTAGAAAGGTGAAGAGATAGACAGTTAGGTAGGAATACTGATCTATAGATCTATTCATAAAAAAGCTACTTAGATGTATAAATAGAAGTACATTTATGGGTAGATAGAAATTATATAGATGGGATAAACAAAATTTAATTAATATATCAGAAGAATGATAAAAACTTAAGCACATATATAGGAAGACAGATTGTTGGATACGAAAATAGATTTGTGTATAGGAAATGAAGTCGGATAACTTGTGTGAAACGTTCTTTAATGAATAATAAGTATTTTTAGTTCAGAAGAGAGTTCAATTGAGTGTTTATTTACGCCTCATTCTATTTCACACACACTTAAAGCAAAATGACGTGAATTTCCTAAGCCAAAACCCTCCAAACCAAAAATATCGTTTCACAATAGCGAAGCAAAATATTACGTATACGCGGTGAACGAAATGTTAGCAAATCTGTGCCGATTCAATTGAAGTGTTCACAAAGCGTAAATAAGTGCAAAAATAACATAATTGCAAAAGAGCTCAATGAGAAAATTTCCAATCAATTAATTGTTTTCCAATACACGCCGCCGTGACCATGCATGCATGCGAGCGTCTTTGAAAAGTTTTTGAGTTTGAAGAGTTTTGTGAGTTGGTTTTTGTTGCCTTTGTTGACTTAACAGCTTAGATAATTGATTTGATGGACAGGCAGGCAGACAGACAGACAGGCAGCCAAGCTGACGCGCAGTGCGGCAGAGACACTTGTATACAGGGTGTGCCATTACTAATAATTACACTCTCCCACACAGATCTGAATCTCCAAGTTCGTCGCATCGCTCGAGTCCGCCCATCAGTCCGGGCTGCGAGGAGCAACAACAACTACTGCACGATCAATACCATCATCATCACCATCTGAGCATGCGTATGGACTTGCATGATGACTTCAAGAAACCCGTGCCGCCGCACAGTCCAATAAGGCCGCAAGATTTTCCGCTCTATGCCGGTGGCCATCCGTATCAGTTGCTTGCCCAGGGCGGCTCAGCCTTTCACAGGCCTTTGGATCCCTCCGGCAAACCAATACCGGTGAGTTGAACTATTTTCTGAAATATTGCCATATTTTTATTAATTTTATATGTTATTTTATTTGCTTTTTCTTATTAGATACCCATGGGTCATAGTTTTATGCCCTCACAGCTGCAGTTCGAATTTCTTGCACGTGCCGGCATGTTGCATCACCGCATACCCGAGCTGGCCGCCTATCCGCACCATGCCATACTCGGCAAGACGCGGCGACCGCGCACCGCCTTCACCTCGCAGCAGTTGCTCGAGCTGGAGAAGCAATTCAAGCAGAATAAATACTTATCGCGTCCGAAGCGCTTTGAGGTCGCGAGCGGTTTAATGCTTTCAGAGACACAAGTGAAAATTTGGTTCCAGAATCGACGCATGAAGTGGAAACGCTCAAAGAAGGCCCAACAGGAGGCAAAGGAGCGTGCAAAGCAACAGCAGCAACAACAACAGCCACAGCCATCCAGCAGTTAGTTGGCCTGTCGTACGAAAAGTATCTAAAACGTTTCTAGTCAAATGCTGCGCGCAGTAAGCAACCGTCCAATTGGTAGCACCCTGTATATGGCATTACATAATGATAAAGATGTCAATGACGATTGTGCTGATGATGATGACGATGATGACGTTGTCGTATTATTTACGTTTGCAATTAGTTCAATTCTGTTTTGATTGATGTTCAATTGTGCACATCATCAAGTGCAAAACAGACAACAACAAATGAAATAAAATAAAATAAAATAATCGCTCTAAATTTGAACAAATAAATTTGCAAAAATACATTTTGAGATTAAATGACAACAACAAAACGCCAACAATTATTACAAATAGCCAACACCAACAACAACAACAACAGCAGCAACAGCAACAATGCCATGTGTGATATACGTGAGAAATGTGTAACAAACAAAAAGTGGAAGGAGAAGCAAAAGTTTAACAAAAAACTCCAACAACAACAACAAAAAGTATTTTATGTAAATAGTTGTTTAGTTATATTGTATTAACATTAAGCTTATGTGTAATAGTGTAAATATGTATGTAAGTATGATTATGTAATTATGTAGACAATTTTATTAAATTGATTTTAAATGCTAATAAATTACAAAACAATTATTTAATTATTGATTTTTTTTGGGTTAATATTAAAAAAAGGATGAGTGTAATCAGAATAAATTAATGAATGAGGGGGAGGCGGGAAGTAATGAATATGTGTTGAAATCAGAGTTTAACAAAAACTCATCATCGAGTCTTATAGTTATGATCTTCATTGGGATGTGATGAAGGGCTTAGCATGGGTTGGCTAACATTTGTGGTGAGATTATTTAAAAATGATTGTTTCTTATTGAATTTTACGTGGAACTTTGAGAATCGATTGGTTTGCTGTTAAAAAGCGCCATCTATCTCAAGGCTTCCCAGCTGATATCGGTTTAAATTGTGATACATTATTAATTTAATGTCTCCATGGAAATGATTTCTTTTATTTTTACTTTTTTACATCTGACTGTCTATAACACAGAACCGTTCTTCAGAATCGTTTTGTTTTATGATCAAGAGTTCTTCATTCAAGTTGTTTATGCATAAAGTTTTCGTATAACAAAAAAAGTCATCAAAACAAGTTTTAACCGAAAACAATAACAAAAATTAGTAACGCTTAAGAAGTATGTTTTCTCGTAAGCCATCAAAGAGCATGAAATCCTGATAAATACGACTAAACACTTATAATCGTACGCTTAATTGAACGCAGATGCGTAATCGTACAAATAACAACATTAACACGCTTTAGAACTCCAACCGAATTGTTTATTCTCACTTGTGTGTGTGTGTGTGTTGTACGATGTATGTGTGTATGTATGAGTGAGTGAAGTGTGAACAATCAACAAATTGGCATAATGAGCAACAACAACGTGTTGAAGTGGGACAGCGAGAGATCTAAGAGATGAAAGGGAAGCTGGAATTGTGGCAGTGACAATTGTTGAACAAGTCTGGCCACTTTATCACGTCGATGAAGAATTCTCTGTTATTATTAAGTATCATCAACATCATCAGCAGCGGTAGAAGCGGCAGCAGGAGAAGCATCGTCATTCAAGCCATTCAATGCGGCCGACGACGTGTGTGTGAACAAAAGCTGCGCAAGGCGCAAAGAAAACACACGAACGCACGCAACGCGCAACACGATGTCAGCATTAGAAGCGTTTCGCTGGCTGGCAATGCTTAGCTAAATGAAGAATAAGTTCACAAAAGACACACGGTCGCTCATGTTTGCACGAAATTGTTATTGCTGTACTGTCCGTCTGTCCGTCCGTCCGTCATTGATGATTGTGATGATAATGCGCATGATGAGCTAATAAAAATTCATTTATTTGTATATTATTACTTGGTGCGATTTACTTTTGTTATTCTTTGTGTGATATTTTGTTTGTTTTTCTCAAATAATGTTTAAAATTTCAAACTTGCCAATATTTTTCAAAATGAAATTTGCCTCTTGATAGTTTTTGTATTAATGATTGAAGGCAAGTAAATTATTCCCTCTGATTTGAAGAAAGCGATTTCAATTCTTACATGAAGATCAGTAAAACTCCTCATCGTTCTTAGTCTAATAAGATTGGACCTTCGTTGAAGTCTTTATCTGCTTTATATATAAATTTTTGGTCTCCCAGCAGTACTCAACATTTTTTAGTATTCATTCCCAAGTCTTGAAATCTTCAAGATCAACCTTACGATAGAACTTCTTCGACTTCCTTTCAAATCTTCACACTATCAGCCAATCAAAGAACAAAGAAATAAATTCAAAGCCCCTGAGAAAACCCAAAACTCGTTCTCAATTGCCTCAAAGTGTTGCATCCTGGGACAACCGGACGGACGAGTTTTACAAACCGGATTCCAATCATCATGTGTTGCATCTCAATTCACCGTTGTTTTGATTTGACTTGAAGTGGCCAAGTGTTGAGCAACGATGACAAACGCAAATTGACAGCTCAGAGCACAGAAAGGATGCACCAAGAACTATTCATGAACTATTAGCGGGTAATTTGTAACAATTGTGCGAATGTGTCAACAGAGGATAAGAGCGGAACAACACAATAAAGGGTTAGGGTTCAGCGGTCTTGATGAGGATGCTGCCGCACACATCTGTTGCAAATTAAATTTGCGTTATAATTTTCAAAACGCTTAAAAGTAAAACATCGAGATCGAAAAGTGGGCTTAACCCACGGCACACCCTGAAAATTGGCATTTGAATTGCTGTGCGTCATCAAAGCGCACCAGCTCGTTGCAAGGATGCCCGAAGCGGCTGCTGGTGTTGAACTACTTTGGTTAAATGCTCAACAATAGCAACTTCTTCTGTGAGGCATTATAGGCATCAATGAGTGTCAAAAGCAACCCGCTTTGCTGCCTCGCAGTGCTGCCTTTGACACCCTTCCTCGCTGCCTCTGGCTCTGCCTCTGCCTCTCGCTCTGTTGCTGATCTTCATGTCAACACAGATGATCACATTTTATGCACGATGCATGAATACCATTAACATGCTCCTTTGTTTTCCATATCTGTTTGCATTTGTGATTTTGTATGCTCAGCATTTTGTCACCATTCTTTCATGACTGTTGTCGTCGTCATCATCATCATCATCATTGCCGTTCTAATAGTGGTTTGAATTGTTTTTTCCATTGTTGTTTTTGTTGTTGTTTGATATGCTTGCTTGTTCAATATAGCATAATAAATATTCGCGCACGCATGTTCAATTCTGCTAATATTTTCGCTCATTTGTGTGTGATTCGTAAAATTTGAACTCTGATTTTATTGTCATATGTGTTGAATTTTATATTGTTTGCATTGATTGAATATGATGCTTTGGTGGGTGGTTTGGTGGCTTGGCTCATAAATACACTGCGCATTAATTTACTTGTAATTGCTTGGCCGTAAAATATTTGAAACAATTTATAAGGTTTCCAAATAAGAACCTCCATTAATGATCTATAATAATATGTATCATACTGTATAGTAGCTAAAATTATCCTCCGAAGTAATTAAATGCTCAATCAATTTGGGATATCATGAGACGTACAGAAATTTGGTGGTTTAGTTCAGGAGGGATTTCTTGAATCTTTCTTTCCAATGTCTCCGATCTACTCAGTACCATTAATGCCTTTTACCTCTCCACTTTCTCTCAACAAATGAGCTCCGCACAGTTCCACACATGTCCAAGACCAATAAACTCGCTCCCCCTCTCGGCCAATCATTTGCATCGTCCATCAACGAAAGCGAATGACATTTATCGTTATTCATACAACATGAAATTATAATGCAAGGCAGATATCGTGCGACATAATGCCATAATTTCAACGTGTTTACACAATCCATCTGTCTGAATTTCGAGCAATCATCAACACGCTCAGACCAAGCAGCACACCTACCCGCCACCGCCGCCGCCGCTGTCGTCATCATCAATCTACATAATCCTCAAATAGAGACCACCAAAAACCGAAAACCGGCTGCGCAGTGTAAAGAGCGCAAAGGAGGCAAAGTCAACAAAAAAACGACGAAATTCGGAAAATGTCAGAAATGTTTGTCTGATTTCGATTTAATCGCTAGGAAATTCTGCAATCAAAATTCTCTAATATCAACGCTAATTGCCGCTGGTGCAGTTCGTGTACAAAATTAAATACTAAGCGCATTGCAACAACAACAGCAGCAACAACAACAATGACGGCATAGACTTTGAGTCAACAGTGTATGAAATTTGCTGAATTATCGCAAAGGGATTCATGCATTCATTCAGACAGACAGACAGACATTTATTGCCGCCTAAAGGCATCAGGGAAATTGTCACCATATGCGTCAACACGCAATAATTCACCAGAAAAATAATCCAAACAATTGACCATGAAAATGTACGTTTGCTAATCGAGGGGGTGTGGCACATACTACAATATATGTATGAGTAGATTTGCCATGATGGCTCTTGGTGATGATGGTTGTTGATGATGCCCTTGCACCCTGCTCCTTCTGCTAATTGAATTCATTGCTGGTGCCGCTGCCGCAGCCACTGCTGTGTGCTGATCAAGTGCGGCCGAATGCAGACAAACAACCCCAATGCCAGTAAAAAGAAGTGGAAGTTCCGCACTGGCACTGAGCTGAGTTGCGACGTTTAATGAAATTAGAAAACCTTATGTTGTGATAATTAGCACTCTTCTTTGTAAGGTTGTTTTGAGTACGTGCTGCTGGTGTGTGGCCAGCGGAGGGAGAAGGAATTGTGAAAAGTGCTTTGACTTTTATTGATAGCAAAGTGTTTTGATTCAAGTTTTCCAAAATAAAACATTTTATTCTTAATTTGATTTGATTACTTTTGATTATCACAAACATTGAAAGACATTTGGCTAAATCATTAATCTAATGAGCTCCAAAGACTTGAATTTGAAACAATTTCATGATAAACCAACTGGGCGAGTGTTGGTGTTACTTTGCCCCTTAAAGTAGGCAACATAAATTAACAAATTCCATTAAATTTTGGTTATTTTTTGTTTTAAAGAAAACTTTGACAAGAAATTGTACAAGAGTTAACACATGTGCATGTTCTATGACATGTTTCTCTCTCTCTTTCTCTTCATCAACACACACTTGGACTTGTAGCAATCCATCATTTGAGCGACTCAAAAGTCCTGTGCAAACAAAACTGTGAAAATTGTGTGGCGAAAAGTCGCCGACTAACAAAAACAGCCCTCAGGTATTTTAGCCAATTAGTGGCAATAAAATAAATTTCATTTCACGCATTTTGTTGTCGTTGCCGTTGTCGTTATTGTTGGGCTTTGGGCTCTAGGGAACGTGTCTTCTGCAGCCGCGAGAGGGCGCGTGTTAGTTTGGGAGCCCCTAAGCCCATGTTAAGCTCATTTAAGCGTATGTGTGATAATTTGTAGCCAAAAGCTAAAAGCCAACAACAAAGCAACCAAAACAAACGTGCAACTTCCACAAAACGCTGCAAATGCTGTGGCGGCATGCGGCATGCAAAAAGTCTGCAGGGCAAGTGGTAAATTAGCGCCATTTAAGGGTTGATTAGGCACAACACAAAATGCCCTTCATTCGAAGCATTCAAAAACTTTTGTCGCACACACACACACGCACACACACATGCACACTTGCCACATTTATAAATACTTACTTACCCAATTGGCCTAACTTTTTACCTTTTAACGCGCTTCGGTTTACTTCCGTGCCGTACCTTTTGATCGCTTCATTTGCCTCCTCCTCGTTCCTCCTGGTCGTCCTTCATCATCGACCAACGCCGTCGTCTCGCCTTGGTTTCTCGCTCGAATTAATTATGCTAAACATTTTTAAATATTGTCCTCACGTGCTTCGGCGCTTTCCATGCTCAGCGAACGAGGGTTCGGTCGGGCGCGCATTGACAAGGATCAAGAAAGACTTCAACAATATATCTCACTTTTGATTGGATTGTCAAAAATAATAATAAAGAAACACAACAACAACAACAGAAATTAAACTTTTCATTGTTAGTATTGTTGTTGTTGTTGTTCCCTTGCGGATTGCATGTTCCTCCGATCGCTCAGCCGGCTGTTCCCCCTGGTCGCTCGGCCGCTCATTTGCTACAATTATGCAAATGTGCATTAATGCTTTCCATTTAAGCGGATTACAATTTAATATTTTTGTATTTGTTTGTTTATACGTAATTTCACTGCTCTTTGTTGCTTTTGTTGTTAGTCTTGTTTTTTAGTGATTTGTACATTTTATTTGGGTCGCTGGCACACATTTGGGCACACATGGGTTAATTAGCATATGAGCGAATTTTGTTCTTTAATTGTGCCAATTAGCAACGCGGCGCACAAAATCGTTTCACATTTTTCAGGCGCTTAATTTGATAAACGATTCTTTCAAGACTTCGCTCATCTGAAAAACAAAATAATATAAATTAAAGGGTTTTCCAATAAAGAAATTACATAAATTCGCTTAAAAATTCTGCAAAAAAAAAATCAAATAATCCCCAAAGACACTTAAAATGCAAAGATAATCTCTCTAAACCGAAATCACCGAAAATTACACATAAAAATCTCAATCTATCACTGCACATATTACAAGCAGGAAGATGCAACATTAAAATCTGCAAAGAAAAAAAATTACTTGACGTTCATAATGTGCAAAAATCCTTTTTAACTTTTGCAAGCGAGAAAACGCTTACTTGAAAGCCAATTTTTTTAACCCCTCACCAACAACAACAACAACGCACACGCCAATAATAGAAAGTCAGTGCGAGAAAGCACTGAGCGCCATTAACATATTAAAGCAATAAAAGAAATGGCAGCTAAAAATGCTATAGCAGACAGACAACGGCGGCAGGAGGGGAGGCAGAGCAAGCCACCACCCACAGCATTGACAGCGAGGACGCCCGCTCGTTTAGCCTTGCCGCACAGCGCGGCCACCCTCACCACAGGGACCGTGAGCACTTGTCTGCGCTTGCAATGGTCTCTGTCTGTCCGTCCGTCCGTCTAGTCGTCTCACTGGTCCACCATACACACACAGCCACAGACATTCCTCATGCTGAGCGCTCTCGTTTAAGTATGCTTACATACTCAGTTCGACATTTTGAGCCATGATGCTGTTGATAATCATACTAAATGCTGCCATTTGCCATTTTCGAGGTTTTGCCATTTGGCCTTGCCTTGTTCCTTGTGCCAACGGCAGCAGCAAGCGAGGGGAATGGGGGGCTTGGCGGTTGAGCGATTGACGATGGTGGTTGAGCTGTGCGGCTAAGCTTTCTGTAAACACCCACTAAAATCAATTTGCTGGATTTTGTTACCCTCTGAAATTGAGTATTTTCTGGTTGCATTTATTTCGGTGTTTTGTCATTCTTTTTCTATCTTTTTATAGTTTTTTCTTCATTGTTGGTGAAGTGTCGACAAGTGCGTGTGGCTTTTTGTGGAACTCCACAGAATATAGAAAAGAGTTGCCAGAATATTATGAGCGAGTTTTGAGGGGCAATGATGTTCTTACTCAACAATGATTTCATTTGAATAAAGTTGAGTTTCGGGAAGTAAGTCATTTGTAATTAATCAGTTGAGTGTTGAAGATAATCATGGGTTTTTGGTGTAAGCCTGGAACAATATGGCAACTCTGCCAGCACACAGTCTGCGCTAAGTCCGTACATTGTTGCTTTTGCATACGCGACGGCAAATCTTAGCCCACTGCAATTTGTACTTTGGCTTTCGCAGAAAGAAACTTTTTCTTTTGCCACTTTTCTGACATCAATACAAAGTTGTGCTTTGCTTCTCTTATAATACTTTGCGCTTAAATATGTACAAATGTGCTGCTGCTCCCTTTACTTAATCTTATCTAACAAATGGCTTGTCTTGTCGTAAATCACTTAACAATTTGCAAATTTGCAGGCAAAGTTACGGTTTCCTTTGTCGTTTTTTACATGTGTACGCATAAGTGGCCCTAAATCGTATTCATATGACTTCTGCCGTTTTTTACGACAATCGAAGCTTTCTTAACCGTCGATTTTGACCTATGGCGTCAATTTGATTTATTTATGGTTGGTTTATGCGTGATCTTGCCTCGAATTAGTATTTATCAATGTTGCAGCAGCTCTGAGGGTGGCAATGAATTTAGAAATGAATTTGGAGAATTTGAATTTGTTAATATAACTAAAGGAACTAAAGAAAGTCGGTTTTGTGGAAGCAATGAAGTCGAATCATTGAAATCTTCTCAATCAAAGAATACACCTGTGGCACCTTGATTCGCAACAGATTTTTGGAAGAGGTTACTGCGATCAATCTAAAGGAATGTTCAAAGATCAAGGAAAATTCCGATATTGTATACGAAAGACGGCTACTTTTCGATGGACCCTCGTATGCTAATACCCACAAAGAAAAGACTTTCAATGTGTGTCTGATAAGCATTTGATGAATGCTTTTTATGCGCCATTTTATTGCATACAAGTAAATAATACACAAACAGACGACAACCCTTCGGAACCATTTTCTATTTTTTGTAAAGCACAAAAAGTGGAATCGCACGAAAACCCATCGTGAGAAAGAAGAGTCAATGCTCTTCAACGGTAGGTGGATAAACAAGTGTGTTGGGTAATTTTTCAAAATGGCTCTAAAAGTCAATAAAAGGGGTTTAACCGTCGTTTTGCAATTTGCAAAAGCGAAAAATGAAAAAAGCGTGTTTCTTGCAAAAGTTGTTGCTGCAATGATTGATTACGATTATGTAAATGATAATGCGATGCGATGCGATGAGAATGATGATGATGATGGCAATGGTAATGGCAATGGCGATGGTGATGGCTGCCAAATTGTGTGTTATAACCATCAGAAAAGCATAAAAGAAAGCAATAATTGAAAATGCTACAAAATTGGCTTCGGGAAATAACCAAGAGTGATATCACACCTAAATGGCATTTAACAAAGCCGATGCCGACAACAGTGGTGATGGCGATAATCATGATAGTATTAATCAAGCGAATAATGAATTAATAAAGTTAATGACGCGCGTTTCGGCTGCCGCAGAAGCCAATGTGCAGAGCGAGCGAAGATTATCCAACGTTCATTTGCAATTAGTGCGCCATAAATACTCCAATAATTATTTACATTGACGCCTACTACAAAAGCGTTAAGCGCATTGTAGATACATACGCATAGATACAACAGTACATGCACACATTTGTTCACACACACACACACACACACACACACACACACACACACACACACACACACACACACGCGCACACGCACAGTGAAACTTGTGGCAATTTGTGTCACTAATTGCGCGCAAATTGCGTTGCACGCGGCTTTGTTGTGTGAACGACAATAAACATAAATTTCTAAACGGACAAACTCACCTATTGCCACCTCACTCATGCCCCTCCTGTCTCCTTGGCACATTTGCTGCGATCGAACTCATATATCATATTGACTTGACTTCAGAACCCATGTTGCCTAATCAGTGTTGATGCCTCGTAAATTTCTAACGGTAGTTCATTAATATTATGTCATTATGCGCGATAAAATGCAATTATTTCTCACCGCACTCTCTTTTTTTATCTCTTTGCGGCATTTTGCATGCCGTTTTTGATGGTGATAAGCTTGCAGCTAACCGAAATCCTCATAAAGATAATATTACCTATATCCTCAAATAAATTGATTTAGTTTTATTTATTTCAGTTTGACACAAATTTTATTTCAAAAGTATTAAGCAAAGTGTTTAATGCATTCTCGGAAATTTTGGATTAGCATTTATTGCATAAGAGAAAATGCATTGAATATTAGGGTTGGATTTTTTTGTGGATTTGCTTTGAATATTTATTAGTGGAAATAGTTTAATTTATAGCAAATAATCAAATATTTTTGAGCTTAAATGTTCGTTGCATGAAATTCGTTTAAGATCTTTCATTTCATTTAAGATTAGTTTTGAATTAAATATGCTTATGCTTTACGTGGTCATACACACACTCAGCACATAGGACATTGTAGTCTTCGAACTTTGTTCTCGAGATTAATTTTAGACTTTCGTGTGTCAGATGTGCCGATGCCTAATGTAGGAGTAAGAATACACTGTTGGTTATATATGATTAATGTTTAAAAACTCGAGGCTTGCCCGATTTATTTGAACACCCTCTATAATTAAACATTCCCTAAAATAATCTTATAACATTGATAACCCAACTTTTGTAAGAACGCATGACTTTTTAAAGCGAGAATCCAAAAATCTGTTTATAGTTGTCTGGATTAGAGCCGAAACGACAGTAGCTAATCAGAGGTAATACTTTAACGACAATCAGTTCATTTATAGTTTGTCTACAACGCCAAAGGCAAGACAAGATAGCCGAGCGTCGTTGTTCGAGCACAATAAATCTAAACGTCAACGAAACTAAATAACACTTTTTTGTGATTTCGTACTCAAAGCTTGAAGTTTATCTTATCAGCAATGAAAGCACTTTACTAATAATTAAAATGTCATCATTAAGAAATATGAAAAAGTCAATAGGCGACAAACGTCGATGACTTGCCTCAGAACGATCATGATGATGTGTTAATGATGATAATGATTATGATTATGATGAAGAACAAAGATTGTCTAAACGATTGACGTTTAAATGCCACAAAGTGCACTTCAAGCTGACGGAACAATATGACATATCAAATACACCAACGACAACAACAACAACAGCAACAGAATAAACTTGATTTTGTTGTAAGTTTTGTTTTTTTATTCGACTTTTTTTATCAAATGATAATAAAGTTAAGCAAAGAAACGAGCGAAAAACTCATTTAATTTCTGCTGCACATGGCTTCTGTGTGCGCCTGCAGACGAATTGGGATATACATGCCCGCTGCCTGATAAGGGGTAAGTGCGCGGTGGGGGCAAACGAACGAAACGAACAAATACAAAAATATTGACACTAATAACGTGATTGGCGTTGAGTTTGTCGTTGTTTGGTACGGTTTGGAATTTAACAAATATCAGAAAAAATGAAAGCAATAACAACATTTTCCAGTAGCTGCATTTTTTCAATTATAAACAGATGTAAAATGATAAAATACGAAATGTTCTGTCGTCGAGTCGAGTTCGAGTCGAGTCAGGGAGCTTCTTATCAGCGATTCTTTATATTTGACCAAGTCGCTTGCTCGGTTGCTCGATACATGTTCGATTCTGTTCTGTTCTGCTGTTCTGTTGTGTTGTCTTGTGTGCATGGTACTTGAACGCTGTAATGAGTCTTGTCTTGTTGGCGTCTCAGTTGTGTTCTGGACTTGAAAATGGCCTTTGCTGTATTTTACACTATTTTTGTTTTTCTCTTTTTAATTAAATGTTATCGCACATCAAATAATAACAGTTAAATATAAATTGATAATTAAATCGTTTTGTAACTAAGCAGGAATGGGTTGAGAACAGTGATGATTGAACGGTCTGTGTGTGTGTGTGTGTGTGTGTGTGTGAGACTGTGAGTAAACAAATTTAATTGAAAATCTAAACAATAAAGTCAACAGCAACACAGAAGTCACAAAGTCTAACACGGAGCGGAAGTGCGCAAGGCAGCCATTTTACAAATGCTGAAAAGAAAAAAAGGCGGACGAATCAACAAACGATTGCAGCCCTGACTGACAACGTGCAACGACGATGATCATGATGTTGCTGTTGTCGTCGTGGCCATTTACAAATTCAAACAAATTGCACACTGTTTGTGCGCATAATTTTAAAATCAATACAAATATATCCATTAGCAAGCAAGCAACGCTACGATGATGATGATAACAACATCCTACACACAACAGTCTCATGTAGCATATCCGCTTGCTAATCATCATCATCATCATGCTGATTGTGTTGGTGTATCTGCGATTTCGCCTCTGTTTGTAAATGTATATTGAAGGCTTGGCAAACAATTGTGCGCAATTATTCAAATAAATTGTAATCAATGGTTTCACTCTTGTCGCCAATTCAATGATACTCGGCACTGTGCCACTTGATGCCACACTCAACTCGCTTAGTGCCTCGTGCCACTCATGTCAGTCTCCTCTCCGACTCTGTGCTTTTTGCCATTTGAGTTGACAAACGTTTCATTTATATTTATATTTGCACGTGCGTTTCTGTTAATCGTAAATTTAAAACTATTTTCGATTGCCAATTAACATTAATGACATTGTTTTGAAGCTTCGAGGAAATTTTTTTATCGCATGATTACTTTAAAATTGGCAGAGATAAAGAGTTGTCCATTGTTAGACAAAGAAAGTAGCATGTATTACCTGAATGATCTATTCAAATTACTGGTTTAATATTAAATTTGGGCACAAGTTCTTAAAAATTCATCTGCTTCCGCTTATTTTCAACTTTCTTGACTTATCACTGTGATATATCATTACTTCACAAATACTTTTATACATTATTCTATTTTAACTTAGAAAAAAAGCTATTAATTTATTTTTTTTAAGTGAGTCTTATTTATTAAAAAACCAGTGATATTACAGATCTATATCACTGATATAAATTTCGTAACTGTGGTCAAAAAGAATGCCTAAAGTTCTTTACTGAATTTTGAATTAGCACAATATACTTTTCTGAACATGTTCGGTTATTGTTGACTTATCACTGTGATATATCATTTCTATCATTGAAACAATCGTTAAAATTGTCTGAGTGTACCAAACTAATTTTGACTCAACATATTAATTATGAAAACTCATGACTAAAGTTATTTTATGTCTTTTTTAAAACTTTTTCATTTAAGTTCTTTCATCATCATCACAGTTCTAATCAAACTGGTGATAAATTCATAGAGCTTTCACTTCACAGCCAAGTCCTCTTATTATAAAGAAAACTTGCGGTTTCCAAAGCGCAGAAATCTTGAGAGACAAGCAAAATAATAATAATAATAATAAAAATATATATCACAGCAACATTTTCGATTTATCATATCAAACATGTAACAAACATAAAACTCGCATGTGTACACATGTCGACAGCTAACAACATACTTGAGTAGCGTAAAATCATCATCTCGAGGGAATTTTCACAAAAACAATAAGCAAAAAAGAAAGCAGAGAGCAAAATAAATCCAAAGGAAAAGAAAAACCGTCAAGAAGCGCGGCAAAGTGTGCTGAGTTGTTGGGATGTTGAGATGTTGAGTGTGGCAAAGTCAGTGGCGCAATCAAACGTAAAATATGAAAAATTTGTTTGCCACAAGCGTTGAATGTGTCTGTAAACAAGCAAATATCACGCGCTGCCTCGCCATATTTGACGACAACGATGATAATCTGCAAGATGATAAAAACAACGATGGTGATGATGATGATGATGATGGCGATGACGATGATGGTAGTTGATGGCAGTTGATGTTGATGCCGCAATTTCAGTTGCCGTTTGCCACTTTTGTATCTCTTTCACGCACGCTGCTCTTCTCCCTCTTCCTGCGCCTGCTCCTTCGAAGTTATGATTATGATTTGTTTTTCTTAGCGCTTAACGAGATGATGATACCCGACCAAAAGCTGATTTCAGTTGCGTGCGTGCGTGTTGTTGTATTTGTACATGTTCGCCCGTCTTGAGAAATTTGACTTTCTGGCAACAAAACCAACATGACATGACAATCGACATTCATGTTATTTTCTTATTTTTTCATACAGATTTGCGTACGTTGGTCCTCTTCTTCTCTTTGTTTTGGCTTTGAGTCCTTGTGTGTTTGTGTGTGTGTGTGTATTTGACATTTATCCTGACAAATGTGCGCATAATAAAATGTGAAAATAAGAAAAAGTACAAAATAAACAATTTGAGTGCCGTTTGCACTTATCTTGATGACGTTGAGCGTCTCTGCTCATGATTATGGCGACGATTGTCTTTCGACATGATGTGATATCTCTTTGTGGTTATGGCATCTGCTCTGCCTGTGTGCGTGAGTGACATCATGTGTTGTTTAGCAGTCACTGATTTGACATGTCATGCATTGAAGCGCTTAAGCAAAAAAATTGTTTACTTCACTCAAGCCAATCAAGTCAAATTAAACGCCCTTTCCCCACCGCCAAGCGGAATTAACCCTTTGGCTTTGCTGTCTTGACTGTTTTGCTGCTCATACTTCGACTTAATTTGCCTAAAATCCTCGCTGGCCATGTTCTTTTATTGCCTTTCAGTTTGTTTTGCTACTCTGTTGTGCTTTGTTGTTGTTATTGTTGTTGGCTAAGCCTTATAAATTTATCGGCTTGTTTTGTAAATTGATAGCAAACTTTGCCACAACTCTGAGCACGATTTGAGAAATGTTTAATGAAGTGAAAAATTGCAAAATAACCAAAAATTAAATGTGAGTCCTTTTTTTCTCGCTCCTCTCTTCTCGCTGTGCCTTTTATAGCTTTGTTTAAAATTAAGCATGTTTTTCTTGCCGTTCGTCGTTGTCCCTTTTAGGATTTCCTTTTTCAATTTTTCACAATCTTGCGCCCCTTCGTGACTTCGCCGTCCTGCCGACCGTCCGTCCGCCCGCCTTGCCTCAGCAATTGTCCTGTCTTCTGTGCAACTGAGGCAACTGAGGCAAGAAATTGTGCAAACAAAATGGCAATTTTTCAGTTGAGTGGCTTTGCGGCGTTTCGGTCGCTTTCGGCTCCTTGTTGTGCCTTCAGTTGATAATGTTCAGGATATGCCGATTGGTAAGTAATTTATTTGTGGCTAACGAACATTTTTGGGTGTGTCGTTGCCAAATTGTTGTTGTATTTGTATTCGTATTTGTATTGTTTATTATTGTATTATTTTCGTTTTGTGATACAAGTATTGTTTGCACAAATTGTTGATCGTTGGCGTGGGCAAAATGAAGGCCTTTTTGGAGGCATCGAAGTTGTTGCGTAGCTAATAATTTTACTTTTAATAAATATTATTGACTTTGTTGGCGCACTGCGAGAATTTTAAGTATCTTTTCTTGCGGTTCGGTCGAAAATAAAAAAAAAATTTTTTTCGATTTTTCAAATTCACTCATTCGTAAACAAACCAAGAGTATGTAACAATTGAGAACATAAGCGGTTCGGTCGAAAATAAAAAAAAAAAGCGTATCATAACAATTTGAAATCATATTCAAATTTGTGGCTGCAAAATGCCATGATTCGTTAAACACATGCGCAAATTTGCACACTTCCAGTGCTTCGACGTACACTCGCACATGTATTTAGACATGAGTCAACAAATAGACAAATGTGCATACCAGTAATGCACGACTTGATGCGAATTTCAAGTCGACTTGACACCTCATTTGACTCTTGAGTTGACTTCAGTTGAGTTGAGTTGCCAACAGAACCCAAAGAACTTTTCACGCAAACAACCAAATTTGAATTTATGATGTGTGGCAGAACGGCAGAACTGAAATGGATACAAGAAGCCTTGAAGGCGCAGTGGCAGTGTGACTCGCAACTTGCAACGAAATCAGATGCAGCAAGTCGACAATCAAGCACAACAATATGATGCATGCCAACAACAACAACGAGAGCAACAATGGCTTTGGCGCAAAGTGCAAACCAAGATCATTACATTGCACAATTGTTTGCGCAATACAGACGACAATTGACTCCTCACACACACACACTCACACACAGACACAGACACTTGCAACACCTCGAAGCTTTTCATTGTGCAACACACACATGGCACAAGCGGCAATGCAACAATTGTCTGTGAGTGTGTGTGAGTGTAATTTGCATGCCGGCAATAAATTGCAGCAACTTTCATGTTAGTCAACGACTTTTAATCATGTCTCATGGCAAATGACTTCAGTGCCATGTGAAATGCACGCCAATTCATGGAGTTGAACTTCTTTGACGTCCCTGTGTGTCTTTCTGTCTGTCCATCTGTCTGTCTGTCTGCATGAAGGAGTCGACGAGTGAGTGAAAAGTGCGAGAGTGCGAGTTTATTTGCTTGTTTGCCAAAATAATCAAAATGCTTACGTGTCGCCATTTTGTTTGCTCGTCGACCAAAAGGCACAAGTCTATTTAGCACATGTGCTTATGGACTCAAATGCAAACAGTAAATTGCACCTCGAGGCCATCCCGAATCCCAACGTTCCCCGCTCGGACCTTGAAAACGATACTAATAATGCCAACTCAAATTTATTCAATGCAATTATGCTGCGTTGTTGTTGTTGCTGTTGCTGTTGTTGTTGCCCGTTGAGGTGTCAAGTGAGCGTCTGTGTGACTAAGTTTGGTCATGGGTTCGGGGCAAAGCAAACATGTCATGCGTGAAGTATCGCTTTATGTGTTCTGCACATGCATAAATCTATTTGCCGAAACATAATTAAATTCGCTTCTCTTCTTCTTTCAGATTTGTTTAAAATCGCCGAACTTTGAAAGAAGAAGAAACTTTTTTATTGTTCTTAGTGCGCATTCATTCGGTAAGTTTTTCCATTTGCCATCTTCTTATTATAATAAAACTTTATTTAACATTTTTGGGCCATAAAAATCTTAACAATTAATGTTTATGCCTATAACGAAACTTATGAAGTAAATCACTCGGCTTATCACCATTTTGTTTACAGTTAAGGCATATCAAGTCTACGCATACATGTGCACACACTCAAACTCGAATTGTAATCCACAAATATCGCTTATTAAGGGCAGCATTAAATATACGCGCGTTGCTAATTACCAACACTGTTTACTCCTACTTTACGATGGCCCACAACATGAGCACAAGCTCAGCAGTAAAGCACAATGTCTGATAATACACATAACCCCCCAACCCACAGCAACAACCACCAACGAAAAGAGCAAGTCTCATGCCAAAGTTGTACGTTAATGAACGTAAAATTCACTTAATTCCAACTTTAGCCATGAATTAAGCACGAAAAATGTGCGTTTTCGAGTGCCAATGAAGAAGAAGAGGAGCGGAGAGGAGAGAAGAGCGATGAGTGCCAAGAGACGACGTGTCTGTGTGTGTGAACGTTTCGAGTGTGCTTGATGCTACAAAGAAAAAGAACAAACAGTGTCTCTGTGTGTGTGTGTGTGTGTGTGTGAGGGTCGGGTGGTGATGATGAGGATGACGACGATGCAAAGGACAAGGACGACGACGGCGACGGCGGTGATGTGTGCGTGCGCAAACGAGCAAACACGAAGCAATGTGAATGATTGTACGAGTAACAATAAGTAAATGTCCTTTTATGGCTCTTAATTAAGGCAATGATGGGGTGTTTTAATACGTTTTCCAAATGTTAAATGACAAAAGTACGCATTCGATGTACAAGTGGATTTTTGGGTGGTTTGCCCACCGACCGACGTTGTGTGTGTGTGGGAGTAAATGTACGTGTGTGTGTGGGTATTGACTGATCGCCTTCATTGTTGTTGTTGTTGTTGCTGTTGTTGTGCCGTTAATGAAGCTACGCCAATGACAATTGGATGAGTTACAATGTTGTCGACGCATCATCGACAAAGTTACCGTTTCTCATTTACAGTTACAAAGAAGGCAAATCCCCTTGCTTGTTGGCAGTGTTGGTAAATGGCCATTTTATTTATGCTTTTTCAGTCTTATAAATCAACTATTTATGTGATTTAGTAAAGAGGTAATTTGACGATGAGGAATCAAACAACTTCTTTGCAGACTTTTGAGCGCTTCAGACAATTGTAGGTTTTTTTTCTGCATTTTCAATATGACATGCCTTAACTACCACAACCAAAGTGTAGCGCAACATCATTGCCCATAAATTGCCTTCAATACTTCACGCTTGATTGATTTTCATGACAAAAACTTACGAATTTTTCGATAACTTTTATCAAATACTCTTTTAACGAAATTGTCTGTTCATTTTTATGATTTGTAAATGTTTGCTTGCCGTCCGTCCAGCCATCTGTCCGGCTGTCTGTCCCCCTTGCCTGCTTTCAAAGTCAAATTGCTCGTAATTTTCTTTTATTTATTTATTTTTGTTTTCCTATTTTCGCATTTCTTTTTTACGATGGCGAAACTACGCAATTTGTGGCGAAGGCAAGTATGTCGTAATGCCGTTAATGCCAAATGAAAAAATCTCAGCAACTGTGGAAGTCGCCATAAAAAAAACACAAGTCGGCCATTTTGTTTGTCATGTTTATAGACAATTTTAACACTTTGATTTTAGCTAAAATTTTGTTGTTTTCTTTGAAATTAGTATGCGTGTCACGCACAACGCGGATTTTTATTTAACAGTCATTCGAATTCGACAAAATATATAAAAAGCGAAATGTAATGAAATGATTTGGGATTTTTCTGGTTTGTTGTTGTTGTTTGATTATTTATTTATTATGCAAAACAAATTCAATTGGATTATTACAGATGAATGAGTCGCGTCGCATTTGTGGTTTTTATATATTCTAAATAAATTTTAAATCAGAGCATTTTTTATGCATTTAGTTTTTATGTCATTCGTGCGAAAAACGGGCTTGAAACGATTTTAATATGTTTGGCAAGCAGTTTTAATTAATTAACTCAACACTTTAAGTTGCAATAAAAGTGTAGCATAATTTTAGGCGACATGTTGGAAAAAGCTGTAAGAAGTATCAAAATTGCATTAGGTTATCAAACTTCGAGACTAAGAAATATGAATGTAGCATAAATTTGTTTAAAAAACTGTTTAAACCAAATAGTAGCATACTTTCGAGCGCACTTTTTGATAAAACTTAATATATTTATAAAAATAGTAAAAGAATTGCATAAAATATTTGACTTATCAGCTCAAGATTAATAAATGTCATGCATATATGTCTAAAAATATCATAAATTTAAGTTTTGCACAAAGAGTTAGCATACTTTCAGGCAAAAATTGAAATTGCGCAAGTTTTTCACTTAAGTTAAAAGTAACAATGTCCAAAAAATAAAACACATTACCAAATCATCAGCCTAATAAACTCACTTGCTGGCTTAAGATAAAAACGAAAGAAACGAAATTAGTTTAATGGCCAACCATGAACAGTCATCACTGAACCACTTCACTCAAGCTGAAGCAGCCAACCAACCAACCGACCACGCACACTCACACCATGCATACTTCAACTACATAAATCAACAAATTCAACCACTAAAATTTCACCCAACCCCACCCCCTGTGAGCCCAACCAGGCATAAGCTCACATTGAACTCAAACCGAACACGTACATACATTCGCTCCCCAAACGTGGCGAAATTGCCGCAATGCTGCGAATCGTCTGTTAATTAGTCTCACTTAGAAAATAAACTGCAGTAATTAAGCCAAGCATAGCAAAGCTGAGAAGAGCTTGGCTGAGGCCGTTGCTTCTTCCTGCTCGATGATGACGCCAACGACGCTAACGATGACGATGATGATGACGGCGGCGGCGGCATTGAGTTGAGCAACGAAAAACTTGAGCTCAAAACTATACACGCCCACCCCAGCCCCAGAGGAGGAGAAGAGGAGCCTGTTGAGAGCGTGCGTCAAACTATGTTATGTCAGAAAAAGAAAACCCTAAAACAAAAACTTTACTTTAGGGAAATTTTTGCACACTAAACTGAAAAAGAATTTTATTATCTCTTTTATTTTTTGTTTATTTAACTTTGGCATTTTATACACACACACACACACACACACACACACACACACATATAAAAGCATTGAGCGCTCAGAGGCACAAACAACTTCAAATTTCACAACGCTAGAATTCTAATTAACAAACAAATCCCGGAGTATACAACAAAATCATGATGGAGTGAGAGAGAGAGCGAGACAAAGCCGTAAATACTAAAAAATACAACCTATCACACCATAAAAGAAAGCACATCACAGTCTCACACACACACACACACACACACACACACACCAGTATACACATGCATACATACCATCGAACGCCACTGTGCCGGAGAAAAACCCTCTGAGCCATGATCTCCCAATTTAATATTATAATTGCTACAATTATCATTCTCATGCCATTTACACTGCAATTGCAAGAAAAACGACAGCAAACGACGACAACATGCTAAAAAAGAACAAAACCAACAAAAAAGAAACGAGAGATGGCAACACGATTTAAAAAAAGCAAGAAGAAGAAGACTTCAACAGCAACGACAAGGACAAAAGGCAAAAAGCATTGCAAACATGATGACGCCAATTACACTAGGCTCCACACATACACACACACACACACACACACACGCACATGCCCACACAGCCTCACTCTTCAAGATGAACACTTGCCCACACTCTTTCTCTCCCTCTCTCGCTTGCGTGCGCTCTCCCATTTTGTTTACATAGCAAGTGGCTCCTCCTACGTGCATATGCACTCAGACCCAGCACAGCCATGCTTGCCATCTCGCTCGCACGCTCGTTGTCGGTCAGTGCAAGAGCGTCAACGTGTGAATTAACGCATGCGCACAGCGTTGCATTAAGGATACGCGTGAGTGGAGAACGTTTTTGTTGGTGTTTTTTATGCTGTTTTTTGTTGTTGTTTTTGTATTACTTTCGTTGCGTGCCGCCCGCTATAAATGTCATTAGCGCCAACTCGTCATCGTCGTCATCATCAGCATTGCCATCATTGCCATCATCGCCATTAGCAACAACAACAACAACAGCAATAACAGTAGCAAAATCAGCAGTTTGTTCTAAACAATGGCAATGGCGTTTATAACACACTTCCGTCCGTCATTAAGGCAACAAAAATGTATCAGTAGCAACACCAGCTGATGATCATGATAATGCTGATGCTAATGATTATCATAATGATGACACTCGCTGGCAGTCGCACTGATGATAATTGCGTTGATTACTCTGTGCGCGCATTGCCGTATAATCATCACATTTTCATATTAATAGCGAAACTTTGCTTCCTGTTTTCTTTTTAAGGATTTATTTTTCCTCTTTGTGTTCTTATAACGATTTATGCTTTATTGTTGATACTTGAATATTTTTAAATATGGCATTTTTAAGCTTTAAAGATTATTTCCCAGCAAAACTAAATTTCATTATATGTCCTCCTAATCCAGCAATCATCTATGTTGACTCATTATTTCATTGGCTAATTAAAACTTAATGATTTCATGTGTGCTGATCATAAAGATTAAAAACCAATTAACGCGCAATAAATTGAAGAAAATAAAACAAATAATCGAACAAAATTTTGCAATAAAACTCAAATGGATTTGTCTAATCGATTACGCAATCTGCGATAAAACAAAGAGAGCCAAACTGTCTCGAAGTGCGCAACTAAAGCAACAAACATGGGCTTTTTGTTTTTGTTTTTTTATGAACTATAATAAGTGAGAAGAAGTTCCCCCAAACCAAAAAAAAAAAAAAACAAGTGATAACAAAAGAAGTGCGACGAAGCAAGTTTAATTAGTAACAACGCAATTACATATATTCAAGAAGTCATGCCCTGACAACTAGAGCAACAACAACAACAACAACAATGACAGTGATGATGAAGCAGAGACACAATAATATTTTATCTAAGAACATTGAGACAAGAAATGAACAACGACAGAACAATTAAATGAACAACATGAACAAAAGTGCTACTGAAATTAACAAAGCTTTGAACTTTGAACATATTTTTATTTTTTCTAAATTTTCTGGCATTTCCTATGACTGATTAAAGCAAATTGCTTAAAAGTTGTTTGGTTGAAAAACAAATTTCTATTAAACAACAAGACAAGCGCTCAGCTCAAGTATCTGTCATTATATTTTATTGTTTATTTTAGTTTTTTGTGAATAAATTTGGTTTTGTATCTTATCAATATTTTGGCGCCCCCTGAATCACACGCATTATGTACGCTTTATCAATTTCAATTAGGCGATAAATCAAATTTACATACATTTGCTTGTCTACACACACACATACACACACACAGGCGTATGGCACTCATGTATTAATCAATATGATAAACATTATTATCGTCATCAACATCATGGTTTATCATAACATTTGTTATACATTAAAAGCACTTAACAAATCATTTTAGATGCAACCACAACAACAACACACACATACAAATTTCACATTTAACTCGCTCATCAGTGGCGCCATCTACTCGTTCCCTCGCCTTTCTAGCCAACCAAACTTGTTGTTGTTGTTTGAAAACTTAACATGGTAAATGTTATGAATCCTTTTGGGGCTACGCGATAAATTAAATGAATAACATCTGCTATTATATATTTTACGTAATGCAATCAATAAACAACAACTACAAAAGCTAATATCAACAATCAATTAATGTTTGTTGGGATTTTGTGATTTTGTGATTTTGTTTTTCGTGTTGAGGCAATTTTTGTTTTTATTTTGTCGTGTTACTATTGACATAAATTCCTTTTAATTGATGCATGTGTGGCTTTAATGTGCATGTTATAGACTCAGCTTGTTTTAGATGCCATAATTGTAATACAGCTGCTTTTTTTTTTATTTTGTTTATTTGTGGTATAAATGTTTACTTTTGATCTGATCAATTCCATTAAGTCGCAAAGTGTTAACTCATGACAGCCCCGAATACCTGTGATTTTTGAAAACAGCGAAACGAACTGTAAACAGTGCTGCGACTGTAGCTTTTTTCATGTCGCTTCTGTATATTTTAATATTCAATTGGATGATCACATGTAAAATAACGGGAGCGGGAACCCTGGTCATTTTTAAAAATGTTTTCAAATTTTTCTCGGTTTTTATTATATGTGTGACAAAAAGCATAATAAAAAACTTTTGTTGCAAATCTTTTTAGTCAGGGCACTTAATAGTATCAAAGCTGAGATATAGTGCTATATTATTTAATACAGTGAAATCTCAATATAAGTATAAGACAATGCACTTTTTTTTAAACGTAATAGCAATTTATGCCACTCAAAACAAATCAATAATATAATAAACAAAAAAAAAATTTATAAAAAGAAAAATACAAAATTTAATAAAAAGAAAAATGAATTTGAAAAATAGAAAAAAAAAATTTTTAATAATAAAAAAAAAAAAAATAAAAAAAATTATTAAATAGAAAGCAAAAATGTAATAAACAGAAAAAATATATAAGTTGAATTTGAAATAGGAAAAGCCGTCGGCGAACGACATAAAACACCCATAATAACAATGTTACAGTTGCGGAAGCGCACTATGACTGAGGGGTTTAACGTTTTGCGTCGCGCTTTTATATAAATTTTAAAAATTATTTACAAATTGAACAAACGTATGTTACAGTGTAATATAAGCTAACATACGCTAACTCAATCTCAAGATTTTATTAGAAAATTTCAAAATTTCTGTAAAGCTTCTGTTAGGTCTGAAATTTTAAATTTACATATTGAACAAACTCATAGTAAAGTGTAATACATGCAACATACACTAATTCAATCTCCAGATGCAGAATTGGCATCGGCGATGTTAATTTGACAGCCAAGTGTAACATTTTCAATATTGAGTACGCTATTGTTACATAGCGCTCATATTACACATGCGGCAATTTTTATTTTCTGCTCACCAATGTTAAGTATTAAAGTGTCTTATGTATTGTATAAAAACTGAGTAACATCGGTGTACTTAATATTGAAAATGTTGAATTTTGCAGAGTCGATTTGACATGGCTGATGCTAAGTGTGCAGCTGGATATAGAACTAGCGTATGTTTACCTTAAACCACACGATGATATTAGTCTGTTGAATTTGTAAAATTAAAAATTTTAGCAGTAACATAAATTTTACAGAAATTTTAAAACTTAAAATTTCGTAAGTGTAGATCTGGAGATTAAATTAGCGTATGTTATCAATAATGAAACCGTGACATGAGTTTGTTCAATTTGTAAATAATTTTTAAAAAACATATAAAAGCATGCCGCCAAATGTTAAATTTACAGTCAAGTAGAAGCCTCCGTGACAGTCGCATCGTGTGATTTGTGTTTCATTATTAGCCAATGGTTCTGCCTATTTTAAATTCAACTTTTGTTTTGTCTATTTATTAATTTTTCTTTTTATTAAATTATTTTTTCTGCTTAATAATTTTTTTTTTTCTATTTTTTATTTATTTTTTTTTTGCATAAATTTTTTTTTCTGTTTTTTTAATTTATTATCTCCATTCTATGAAATCTCCCGCTTGCCGACATCCATGAATTCAGTGAAATTGTTCAGTTTAATTTACAGTTTAAATTTATTAATTTCGCAACTAGTTAAGTTAATGAAGTGTTTGATAAATATTGACAATAATATAAGTTGAAACAACTGTTTTCTTTATGGAAACTATGGTGGTTCAAATGCACCACACATTAATAATTCTTAGTTAGCACATATAAATGGTAGCAAATATTAAAAGTGTCGAGTTTGAATTTGCTTATTAAAAATTAAACTTTTTTGCGATTCTAACTGAAATTTGAAATTTGTCAATCACAGTAGAAGTTTTAATTCAAATCAAATCTTAATAACAGAAACTGATAACTCTCTGTCTGAAGCCATTGGGAGAAAACGATGCCACTGAAAGTCCGACAGGGTGTCAGTCAAAAAGTATCGATTCTTACTCGGTTTAAGTGAAAAAGTATTGATACTTACTTGTTTGAATTGACTTTTTGAAGTTAAGGTTAAATGAAACAAGTTTTGCTTGCCATTTCACCTATGACTTGACTTTTCAAGACCATAGATTAACTGATTATTCGGTTAACTATTGACCGTTACCAAACTGGTACCTAATTTCGCAGCGAAGCTTAAAATGTATCGAGTACGTAATTGTTTTAAAAGTTAACATTTGTTTTTACACTCTTCTTCTTCCATTTTTGTTTTTGTTTTTACACCGACGATTTTGAGAGAAACGCCCATATTGACCTAGCCTAACTGGTCGTGCAACTCCAAGGGACATTGAGCCAGCCACTACCTTCTGCTTTTACCCCTTTTCTTCTTCTTTATGTAAATACAGATACCAATGCGTCATTGCGACACTTTCGCTGGCCGTATCGTGACACAGTGTCAACAGTCGACGGGCAACAACAATTTATCTGACTCGCGTTTTTGAGTGACGTATGTTGCTTCTGCCATTAACAACACATCTGGCGTACATCCTCCAGACCGTTGAGAATTGACTGGAAGACTCTGAAATTTGCGATTTTCTTCTTCTTGAAAAAAAAACAAAAAACTATTATTAGTAATATTTTATTAATCAACAACACTTTGTCAAAGTACATCACTTTAAATTTATATAATTGAATCGAAGTATTTGTCAGCAGTATTCGAGCGGAGTTAGCAAAAATTGTACAATGCATGAACAACAACAATAAAAAAGACGCAATTTTCAACGAATAATAGTTTAAAATACGATAATGGGAGCAGCAAAACTAATCAAAATGCAGCAACTGAATAGTTTTATCTACGTGACAATTATTTTGAGCGTTTTAGGTGAACGCGCCAGTATCAGGTAAGCCGTCCAAGAGGATTAGCGGCCACGAAACCAAAAGTTGCGACATGGCACCAAAGCAAAAGATATCTGACCTTATATAGTAATAAAACAAAAAACAAAGGCAAGACATTAGTTTAAGTTTGATAAAATCAAAACATTTATCATTTGCGGTCAATGTTCACTTGCGGTGCTGACGCGAACATTACTCAATTGGAACAATTGAACTTTGTAAAGCACCGTCAAGCTGTGTTTTTGGAATTTACAATTTGTCATACATCCATATGTATGTGTAGGAGGACACATGCACAATCGATAAATTGCAATGACGCAGATCAAGTTCAAGGTTGTTGCATGCAGACGACACATGCACACCAACAGTGAAGAAATTAGTACCAAGGGAAAGAATGCCGTGCGATATACTAAAATAATAAACACCACCAAAATTTTAAGCTAAGCAGACAAATACAAGTAAATCCTTTTTAAATTACAGTGCCTCATTGATTGACAATGCCAATTCACAAGAGGAAACGGAAGCAAAACAAAATACAAGTGATTTCCTTTTTGTTGATGAGCTTGGCTATGATCAAAATAATTCTGTGAATTCTGACTATCAGCAAGAGAAAAGCGCAGATAATCACTTTGATATACTCATCTTTACGCAGGAGTGGCCAGTGACCACATGCTACCATTGGCGAGAGCAAGACAAGACGCACGAATGTAAGTTGCCGACAGCACAGGAGTTCTGGACAATTCACGGTGTTTGGCCAACAAAACTCGGCCAAGAGGGTCCATATTTCTGTAATAAATCGGCAAATTTTGATGTCAATCAAATCAAAAATATCACCAATCGTTTGGAACAATTTTGGCCAGATTTGGCAGGCGCGAGCGATGAAAACAATTGGCTATGGTCACATGAATGGCTCAAGCACGGCACCTGCGCCGCACTGCTCGAAGAACTCAACAATGAACTGAAGTACTTCGGCCAGGGTCTTAACTGGCGCGATAAATTCAAAATATCAACCATACTTGATGCATCCAATATACATCCGGATTCAAACACCACAATAACAGCGCTGAATACGGCGATAGTCTATGCAATCGGTAAGAATCCATCGATACATTGTCTCTACGATCATAAGACGGACATCAGCTATTTGGCTGAAATACGACTTTGCTTCAGCAAGCAACTTGAGTTGATGGATTGCGATGGTGTCAAGTGGAGTGACACTGTACAGATAAACTATCCCGGTGGCGTAATCATCACCAATTGCCACATCGACAAACCGGTGCACTATCCGAGTCTGGTGCCGCCAATTGAGCGTCAACGCGAACAAAAATGGAAATTTCCGGTGGTTAATATGTACAAGTTGCTGCAGTTTATTATGTGGTTTACGCTATAAGCTACATGATGCACAAAAGCCGTAAGCACGCTTTTTTTTATCAATATTATCAATGTGTGTGTAGCTATAAAAGCCTAAAATGAGACTGTCTGAATCTGAGCTGTAGTTTGATGTTTGTTCACAATTTTGCATTATGTTTATACACAATTATTTTCAAATATTTGCATGTGAAATAAAAGTAAACAATAAGCTACACATGTATAAAATTGTTTAATTTTATTAGCGCCATTAGCCAGCATTTGAGTCACGTTTTTTTTGAGATAAGCCCCGTTGAAACCCAAGCTTGTTTTGTTTCCGTTCTGGTTTTTATCAATATAAAAAAAAGAAATTCTCACATATTAAATCAAGTGAGCTTGTGTATGAAATTTAGGAATATATCAGCACATATGTTTATGTATGCAATGAGTGTTTATATGTGTGTGTGCGTAATATCTTACGATGCGCTCTTGGTCACAATAATGACGGCGGATGGTACCAGACCCAAAACTTCCAAAGGTTTTTCATAGTCTTCGTCAGTGAAAACCTTGCGTGGAAATGAAGTCATCAACGAGAACGGCGTATCAATATTGGCTTTCATTTGTATGAATACACGCACAGCAGACAATTGTTCCTTAACATTAAATTTCTCGGTGAGTGCAGAACCATCATGCAGACGTATTTGTATACGTGTCTCGGTATAATCCTTCGGCGGCGATTTAATGCCAACGGCTGTTGGTGAAGTTGGCGTAGTCGAACTGACTGTGGCAACTTCTACTTTAGCCTTTGTATCGCCTAGTTCTCTGTAAATATAAGTAAAATATTAGAAGACGGTTAGTAGTTGACAGTATGACTATTTACCTAGCACGGCGCGCAGCCTTATCCGCTTCAATTTGCGCTCGTACACGATCACGTGCTGCCTTCTCTTCGGCCTTTTCGCGTTTACGTTGTTCGACGATTTTCTGCATTTCCATTTCCTCCATTCGACGACGAGCCTCTGTCATGTCCTTGCCCGAACGTATGCGATTCTTTTCGCGTTCAAGGGCCTCGGCTTTTTCACGTTCCTCGCGCTCCAAACGTTTCTGTTTAAGTTTCTCTTCAATCATGGCTAGTTGTGCTTTCTTTTGTTCGTCCGACAATGGTTTCTTCTCTTCGGTTGACTCTGAGAAATTGCTGTGGCCAGTCTTAGCTGCATGGTACTCCACCTCAGTTGTGTCCTTTAATAGTTTGCCGCAATCGTCGCACTTGAGTGACTTTGCAATTTGTTCTTCGTTGTTGCCAGCGCTGCTGCTACTGGCTGTGGCGTCGGCGGCAGCTCCATCCGATGGTGCCTTTTCAGTCGTTGCTACTTCGTCGGTTGACTTCTTGGGTATTTCTTCATTGATATGTGCTAGCAACCATTCCATGGCGGGCTCCACACCTTTATTATTTGTCACTTCCAGCGCATATTCTCTAAAGGATGTATGTATATATAATATATTTTTTTTCTTGCTGCCGGTGACTTCAGACATGTCACTCTGTTGCCAGGCAATGCTGGCAGGTACTTACACACGCTCCTGTGGGAAACCCATGTCCACCAACGTCTGTACATCGCTCATTTTGTGTGTCTGTGTGATTAATACGCAAAGTTTAATTCGCAATTTGCACAAATCTCATGAAATAAACTTAATGTTGTCGAGCAAAAACAATGACACACACAAATACAAAAAGTTGACTGTAATAAGCTAGTGATGAGCAATTGTTCAAGAGCTGTACTCGAACTCATTCACAGTTCAGAATCACTGTTATTTGGAAGGAGCATTCGTGAAATCACAGTTTACTCATAGCTAATAACTTATATTATAACAGTCTAATTAACAGTATTACAGTTAAGACAAGAAATCATAAATTTGGAAAACCACACAGTGCTTGACGAAGAGCAAAAGGCAGTTTTCCGCTAAGGATTAACAGCCGTGTTAGCATGGATTCGGGCTATATTTCGACATTTCTATGTTTTCTGTCAATGAATATTTTGATTTTTTCGGTTGCTAAGGAAGCGCCAACAGAACGATGTGCGTTAAACGCCCGTTACTGCTTTCAAAAAATGGCTCATTTTGAATTAAGTGATTAAAATCGACCGGCATTTCGGCATTTAATACTATTAGGTACGCCTAACTTGCATTACGACACACAACACATACGCCAATTTAGCGCTTATCAAGATTAAAACAAAGAATCTTATGTGTTGTGTGAGAGCTGAGTTACATATGCGTACCCAATATTAGAATGAACTCTGCCACCGTCCCACAAAATGTCGGCGATCCGACGAAGCAACGACTTGACCTTGTAGGTCGGCCAACTTATACACAGTCGACACCTATGTTCGCTTGAAATACTGCGGGTCATGCGAGACTCCTTTATAAATTCCTTGTGAAGCGGTGAATGGCAAAAAATGCAAGTGGCATTCAGCGTGCGACGAAAACATAGCGTCGCATCGCGTCGCTTCACACACACAGCCTGCCTATTTCTATTTACTGCTGCCCATTATTTAAATATAATTAAATTTAGTTAAAAATAAAATTAGGTCTATCGGAAAAACTATTGAATATGGAACCACCGGTAAAAACACGAAAGCTTATTATTAAATTAAAGCAGATGTCGTTTGTTGGAGCTGCACTGGAGGAATTACGTGAACGCATTTTGGACAATCGTATTAAGAAGTGTCGCGTACAATTGCAGCGAGTGCGTCCTTCATGGAATACATCGATCGGCATTTCTGGACGACAGACTCGTCGTTGTTGTGTACGTTTGCCGAGATTCAACTATGTGTCGCGCAGCGAGATTGCATCCACACCAAGTAGTTCCATTGGTCATCGTGATTCGTTCGACCACGGTGAGTGGACATGACATCTTTTAAGTTAACTAGAGGATAATATATCTATTTACATATTACAGATTTTCTACAAGACACTGCTTAAGTTCCATACCAATTAATTAGTATTTAGTGTTAAGATATGGTCAAATGTAACAAGACATAATTTGTGCTTTCATACTTTGTAATTAATAAGTATTTTTATATTACATGCATTTGCATAAACAACAACAATTGCATATTCTTTGATTTGGCAATTGCTTCAATCTATAACATTAATTTAATCAAATTTACTCGAAATATTTACTGCAACTTTCAATAGTAATAATTTAAGTAGTCATATTTTCTACGGCATTGCTAAATTTTACGTTGTTTTTCGCAGATAACAATTCCACTAATGCATATAATCATATTCAACTATTTAAAAAAAATATTTTTTTGGCCCTTTTAAATATAGTTTTAAAAATATGAATAAAAATATTAGTCCAGTCCGACTTTTGACAACCCTGACAAAAATCAGCTGTCAATGATTGGGCTAAAAAAAATACATCACATACCTTTTCGGCCTTTACAAACATTAACCAGAATAAATAAGTAACTAAAGTTAATAAAAAATCAATAACAAAATTTGGTTAAGTCTGTCTGCTGCAAAACACAATGAACTGGTACAGAGGTGACATTGCGGAGGCAGTCGCGCATTCAAAGTCAAAGGATGCGATTTTTGTCGTTTATATCGAAGGTGAGAGTTGGTTTATAATTGCAAGAAGGGCAGAGGCAGAAGTGGTGGCGCAAACGCATCACAACTTTACAATTTGGTTGGGAAGTACCACGTCATTGTAATCTAATCGATGAGTGTTTTTTTTTAATATTGTGCATAGGCCAAGATGAGATGTCAACAAATCTGACCAAACTCATCGACAATGACGGTGTACGTGAACTATTGGAATCCGATGATTTCGTGGCCATAAAAATTGAGGGCGATAGTCAGTCATACGTGCAGTTTATGGCAATTTGTAAGTGACACGTTACATATTGTTGTATGTTTGTGCGACTATGCATGTTTTGTATTAACAAATGCGAATTGTAGATAAAGTTGTGCCCGTGCCATCGATATTCTTTATTGGCCGTTCAGGCACACCACTTGACATTGGCACAGGTGTAATAGCCAACGTCAATGAGCTAGTACAGAAGATCGAAGCTGTGCTGGTGACTGCTGGCAGGAAACGTAACACTTCAGAGCCCGATGCAAGACACTTGGCTGATGTTGGCACCAGTGCACAGGCTGCAGCTGCCACAGTCGCAGCAATGAAGGAAACTGATGCAGAACCGACCAAAGCGCCAATGAATGCAATGCACTTGAATCAGACAGTACCATTGCGTAACTCAGCGGGTGATGATAGTCAACAAGACGATGAGGAAGAAGTTAGCGAGCATACTGATGATGTCAGCGGTCCGTCCGCTAAACGTAAGAAGGATGAGAAAACAGAGGAAGAGCGACCGACTACGGGCTTAACAGGTCCGAGCACTGTTGCTGCCGCGCGTGCGTTGGCGGCAACCGTACCGGCAGTTGCCTCGCCGACGGTTGAAACGGCATTTTTACAACAGGCGCCAGCGCCGCCATTGGCACCTAGCGAGTCTGAGGAGCGTTTGGCTAAAGTACAACAGTTGATCGAACAAAAGCGTGCTGAGCAACAGCAGGAAGAGCTACTTAAGCAGCAACAGCAACAAAGGCAAAAGGAAAACGAAGAGCAGCAGAAACAACAACAACTGAGACAACGAAAGGAAAACGAAAGCCAACAAAATCAGGAAAAAGAAAAGAGCAAAGATGAGGCGGAAAAGCAGCATCAGTTGGAATTGAAAAAACTGCAAGAAATGTTACGTCGGGACCGTTTGGCCGCAGAGGAAGAGCGAGATCGTATACGTGCTCAAATAGCTGCCGATCGGGTGGAGCGAGCGCAAGCAAATCGTGCCTTTGAACCGGGTCCATCGACATCGACAGCAACCGGGTCAGTGCCTGTGCTAGGTGAAAGCTTATCTATCGGCACATCGACGCATGAGACGCGTTTACAGTTGCGTCTGCCAAGTGGCATACAAAGGACACGAACCTTTGCCATTAACGATACATTGAGTGCCGTGCGGGCATATGTGCAGAATGAGTTATTGACCGAAGCGACCATAAATGATTTCCGCTTGGCCACGACTTATCCTCGGCGAGAATTCAGCTTCGCTGATGATGAGAAAACGCTGACCGAACTGAATCTCGTACCAAACGCTGTATTGCTTGTACTGAGCGACGAACAAGCACAACGTATTGTACGCAGTCGCGGTCTGCTCAATATGCTGACTGCAGTGTTGTGGGCAATGATAACGCCAGCAGCGAAAGCATTCGATTATGTCTCACAAATGGGTTTCTCGTCCTTTTCGGCGCGTATTAGTGAACGTTTAACAGCTTTGGGCTGGAAGCGTCCAGATGCCGACTACGTACTTATACAAACAGAAATGTAAGTTTCAACGCAACTCCAAAAGTATTTTCCTATCTCTGATATTATTTTTTCCTAGGCGCCAAAGGCGTGCCAGAGACAACTTCGTAGCGCCCAGTTATACTCCTCAGCAGTCGGCTGATGCAGATGCAACAAGGACGCCAGCAGCAGTAACAGTGTCGACCAGTGGCGCTGAGGTCACACCAGAGGCAAACAAACGTAACTATTCCGGCGAGGCGACCATTCATCGCCTACGTGATACAAAAAAGAATGACGACGAGGACAAGACCACCTACAATGGCAACTCAACACAACAGCAATAGGCGTGGCAATGAGCAACAGGCGTTAATCATACTGAGCTTTTAACTTTTTTGTTTGTTTTTTCTATTTTTTCTGGATCAGTCATTCCCACAAAATATCTTATATACGAGTAATCTGACAAATTATATACAAATATCCGTTAACAATAAATAGCAAAAGGTCAGGTCGTGTGTGTTTTGTACTGGGGTTTGCTTAAAACTTTCTTATTGACTTACAATGATTTATTTTGAAATTATATTTTTTTTAATATAAAAATTTATGAAAAAAAATAAGTAACAAGTACTTTTCAGCCTCAGTTCATGCTAAGCCGACTGTCGTCTTCATCGCCCACTTCAAGCATCGCTCGCATGATCTTTCGTTTCAGTTTCTTACGCGAAAGCTCTGAATTTAAATTACGAAACTCATTGGCAATCGTTTCGCCAAAAGCGTCCCATTGATCTCTACAGCTGTTCGGAGGCATATGTACCGAATTCGGCTCCGCGGTGCCAACAATTTGTACAGTGGCCGGTGCACTATTGACACTAGTTTCCAAGCTTGTGCTAGTCATCATTGAGGCATTGTTGCTGTTACTTGTAGCACCTCCCTCGGCATCGACTTTTTGCACCAGACGCGTCGTTGTCGGCACAGTGGCGGTCGTCAGGGTAACAGTTGTATAAGGCGAATGTTGTGGCGTGCCGGGTTGTGTGTAGTCCGGCCGGGCATCATTATAACTGCCGTACGCTGCCGATGTCAAATGAACTGTCGTTGGCGCTTGCTTCGTGTCCTCATACTGACAAGCTGTGGCACTAGTTTCACTGTCGGTAAAAGTGACATGCTCCAGGGCACCATTGACAGCATGACTACTTGCAATGTCCTCCTCATACTCGAGTTTTGTGCGAAATTTCTAAATGAAAAACTCAAGATAACCAAATGAGAGGGCAAATGAAGTATTCCAAACTTACCTTGCAAGTTGGCTCTAGCGCACTTGACTGGTAGCCCGGCCGCGGTTCGATTACTTGTCGCAAAAACATTAGTGACTCAAAGTGCTCCCAGCGACAGCGCTTACCACTTTGTGCACTCTCGCCGCTCACGCCACCGCCATTGCCCGAGAGATCGTCATCGTTCAGTGTGCCGCCGAACTCCTCAACGCGTCGCTCCAGTTTTTTCATCTCCGAGTTGAATTGGTTGCGCAGATTGTGTATTTTCTTGCCGTAGTCGTACTTCGTGATGCTGAGCGCCGTGCAAATGTGCTCAATCGCCTTGTTGCGGGCCTCTTTGGACTTGTAGCTCTCTATGTGGAAGTTCCACAGGCAATCAGAGCGCTTGTACAGCTCAATGAGCTGGCTGATCTTGTCGCGAGTCCAAATGGTCGACTTGCGCACCGGCCGTGGTCGCGTCGCCTTCACCTGCTCATTCGATTTAGTCATTCTCCAGAAGTAGAACCGGTCTTCTGGTGCTTGTCCCGACAATGTTCTTTAAGTCTAACCAAGTTTTAAGTTATTAATTCGATGATTAATTCGGCGATTGTCACTATGCCACTTAGATATTCAATTTATTATTTTAAGTCAATCCAGGATTGATTCAATTTGGTTGGACCAAGGCTGGATTGTGGGCCGATTGTGGGTGGCAGAAGCAGACGCAGACACAGCTGATTGCGCGAAATCCAGGAGCAAAAAAGAAAACAAACCTAGTGAGGAAAATCGCTGTTATTACTATTTAGTATGTATGTTAGTAACATTCAGTGTGTCTGCTACCAACAGACGCGAGAAAGAAGTATAGAAAAACGCCGGTAATATGGGACTGAACATCGGGCTAACAGCCTGTTAATTTATTACTAGGGCGCGAATCATCATCATTTAAAAAAATTTTTTTATTTTATTTTCGCGTGTGAAGTTGAAAATAAAACCAAATATTATTGTTTTTACAGTACATAACAACATAATTAGTGTCGTTTTAAATATGGATAAATGATAAATGAGGAACATATCCAATTTTATTTTGCTTCATGTGCTACGCCAAGTAGAGCCGCCATGAAGCCAGTTTGCGTCTTCCGTAGATGTCCAACTTGAACTGACTTATGTTACTGTAACAATAGACTGAACATAAGCTGAACAGTGATTTAATCAAATTATCCAGAATGATGAGAATCATTTTAGTCTTATACTGTTGTTCAACAGCGCTGATAACATTGCTTGACATCGAAGACCCTTCGGATAAACTTTTCGCAAATAAAATGTTTAAATTAATTATTTTTAATAGTAGTAAAATTTTAATGTTTAAATATTAGTTGTTTGAAACATTTAAGCCAAATGAAAATTCACTTTCACAGCTGATTATGCACTGTGGCTTATGTTGATAGAAATATCCCCGTGGCTCAAGATACTTCAGCACCGAACTTTTGAATTAATGCACAAACTCATTATTGAACTGACTCAAGTTAGCTTGAAGCACACCGTTACTTAACCTAACATAGAACTAAGCAGACTGTACATGCTGCTGGTTACAGCAACATCAACGTTAACAGCTCGGGTATTTTTTAAGATCAATGTTAGTTGTGAGTTTTAACAGGTTTGGTTAACAGAAAACTTGGCGGTTAGTGCTGCCCACTGGCTGTCTTCAGCCAGATCAAAAGTGCAAATGGCTTTTGTTAAAAAGGAAAACAGGGGACTAAAAGTTATCCCATTTAAAAGAAGCCGAAAAAGCCGTGAACACTCGTGAGAGAATGCTGAATTCTCGCTGTCTTGTGTCTTGGCAACTCTGCGTCGTGAGAGCAAGAGAGCCATCGGAAATCGCTCTCTTTCCGCAAGACATGGAATGACACAGCAGCTCATTATTGACTTATCGTATGTCGCGGTGCATTCGCTGTTCACTTTTCCTATTCCTTTATTTCTAGGTAGTTTCGATGGGTTTCTTCTTCCTCGACTGCGGACGCACCTGCGCCAGAAGCGGCTCTTTTGTGCAAATGTGGCTCCTTTGCGTTTCTCGGCCAAATATTTACACAAAATACAATAACAACACAAATCCCGTTCTTCTTCGCGTCCCACCCAAGCCCACAAGCGGCACTCGCTGTTGTTGTTTTTGGCACTACTGTCCGGAGATTCAGCGTGGAACGACGTGCGCTCGGGTGTTTCGCAGCGTTCAAATTTTCCCATGCAAACAAACGCGAATAAAACAAAATAAGAATAAAACGTTAAAATCTAATGCAATAATTTAATTTCTATAGTGTTATAAGAAAATACACGCACACACATATGCATACTTAGAGAAACAACACGCGCCTAGATCAGCAACGACAACAAATAAACACGCGCATAACGTGACCCCAAACGCTATGATATTGATTTTAATAAAAGCAAGTTTGTTTTAATTATTGTACAAAAGGCAACAACAGCAACAGCAACGGCCACGATAATAACAAATAGCAATAACAACAACAAACCAATTTCAAGCAACTGCATTTGATTCTCTCACTTGTGTGTCTCTCTTCTCCCCGCAACAACGCTGCCCCGCCGCCAGAAACATTCTTCGTGCTTTTCGTGCATTTCTACTAAAAACAAAAAACAAAAAGCAAAAAGGAGAAATACCAAAAGCAAAGTCAAAAATATATATATGTATTGTTGTTGTTACACACGCCTTCAAGTAAAATGTGTTAAATTACGATAAAAATTAACCAAGAAAAAAAAAAAAGAAAACAACGAGCAAAGCAAAAAGCATCGCAGCTTTAAGCACTTTAACAGTTAATCGAGTTGACTTTTTTGTTGTTTCCTTTTCGTTCGTTGTGTGCGTCTTCAGTTCACTTTGTCTAATTGTCGCTGCCACGCCGACCACGACGTCGCCGTCACTGTCGCCGTTATATCGTTTTATTAACAATTACAAGAAAAGCCACGATTTTAATTTGTGTGTTCAATTTTTAAGTGTTCTTTCTCGAGCGGCAAAGTTATTTAAATTCTTATTAAAAAAGAAATAATAATAATTAAAGTGTTTAATTAAACGCGCGCGCATTTATTATCGTTAAAGAGAAAATTTTAATTAAAATATTTGTGCAAGTGTAACATTATTTAAAATTATAGCAAAAGAAAATAAATATTAGATAAATAATCAAAAGCAATCTCAATGGTGCATTGAGTTTGAATGGCGGCCATTATTGGCAACGGTCAACACGACGTCGATCATCATTATCATCTCCATCAGCGCCAGCAGCCGCAGCCAAAGCAGCAGCGTTCCCCACTGCAGCCGCAGGAGCAGCACTGAAGCAGCTTTAATTCCTCTCACCACGCACACTCTCAAATTAACGGTTTAACGTCCACTGACGTCGTTCGTTGGCTCGCTCGCCCGCACACGTTTCACGCACGTACGTTTGACTGCCGTTCCTTCGCTTGCACGCACGCACGCACGCACGAACCTTCGTTCGCGTGTTGGTTCACCTAATCTAATCGAATCCTTCGTTACTTGACGCTATTATCCTCTTGGCTGCAGCAACGCTTGACCGCTTATTGTAACCGTAATCGTAATCGTTGTCGTTATACATCAATGAGCGTATCGATGTCACTCGTACAGGGTGGAGCTGCTGGCGGAGCGCCACAGGGCGCGATCTTGGCTGCCGCGGCGCCCTACTATCAACCGCCTGCGGTGCCACAGGATGTGCAACCGGATCGTCCGATTGGCTATGGCGCATTCGGTGTAGTATGGTGAGTACCAATTATTTTCTATTACTTGGAAAATTTAAATTTTCTTTTAAACCGTTTTTCAAAGTCTCATATTTTCCCCCTTTCGTATAATGACACACACAAAGGTTCATTCGCCTTTGCTGGCACTTCACATTCAGTCCGTCTGTCTGTCTGTCTGTCCGCCTTGTCATACGCTCGCAACGGCGGCATGTCCTTTCATGCAATTCATACCAGCAATTTTACCCCATTCGCATAGTTAGGGTTGAAATTGAAGCTGTAAAGAGGGGATTTTTATTCTCTTTACAAAATTTTCTATTGCTTTCTGATTTTTTACATTCCATGACGTGTCCTTGTGCTGTAAACAAAAAAGAAAAACCGTTAGATGTGTTTATTTTGTCGGAAAACCTGTCCTTGCTCCTTTACTGATTTGCTTGCTTTCCAAACGGGAATTTTCCATTAAAAATGATGTATTGAATCATGTGTATTACATAAGCGTAAGAAGCGAATAAGTTCTCGACAAAAAGTTGTGCGATTTCATGATAAAGAGGCTCGCTGCCACAAATATTTATTAATAAAGGCAGGCAGGCAGCACACGGCCATCATCAACCCGATGAAAAAAATCCGATAAACTCAACACAGTCAACACTCACACGAAACGCAATCAAGCGGTAAAATAATGTCCGTCCGATTGTGCCAAACATAAATTGAACGATGACTTTGAAGGTTTACATGGTAAAACACACACACACACACACACACACATACAGACAGACGCAAAGCTTCAATTGTGGCGCGCTGCAATATGTCAGCTCGGTCTCTTTCCCTCTCGCTCTCGCTCACACTCAGACTCAGACTTTGCTGTTTCTTGCCCATTGACCAAAGCAGCAGTTGTTGCATTTTGCGGTTTCAAATCGTAATTTCTTGCAGTGTAACAGTAAAAATTGTTGCCTGCATTTTAGTATTTCGGCTATTATAGCTGCTTGTTCTTTAAATAATATATATTTCGTTAGGCCAAAAGTCTGACTTAAAAAATGTCGGCGTATATGTGTAAATGTGTGAGTGTATATGTTTGTTAAGGTGAGCCAAGTCCCAAGGCAACGAGTCAAGACGCGCAGACAAGTACCAAAAAAAAAATAAAAAGAGAAAAAAAAGACAAAAATTGTTCAAAGTACAAAAATATGCCTCTAAAAAGCAAAAGAAAGAAAGAAAGAATGAGGAAAAGAAGGAAGCAAAGAAAGAGGCAAGGCAACATTGAAGCAGGCTCAAATGCTTAGCATGCTGTGGCTTGAACGAGCTCTAACTTAAACTACCTGCAACTGGTTTTTCAGCAAACATACAAACAAAACGCACACAAAAGCCAGACTGGACAGACACGCGGACAGAACTGCCTTCGCTGTGCCTGTGCCTGTGTGTGTGTGTGTATTTGAGGAACCAAAAGATTCGGGCTTTAGCACACTTGCAGCAATCGCAGCAAAAACAAAAAAAAAATAAATCGAATACCAAAAACAAAAACACTTCTTTAAGACGACAACGACAACTCGTTGGATGCGTCTTAGCTTAGCAGAGCACCGTTTGTTCGCTGTGCGCTCTCTCATTTATGCTCTTTTGCCTGACTCGTTGATTTCCTGCCTGCGCTCTTTTATTTGCTGCCTGCTTGCTTGCTTGCCTTCGTACGATCACCGTTTGTCAGTGTTGCGTTGTTGTTGTTGTTATTGTTATTGCGTTTGCGTTTGCTTGAAACAGCACCGCAAGGTGTCTTCTTTACTTTATCTTGCGCACTCGTTCACTCGCACGGTCTAACGCTTGGTTGGCAAAAGACAGAAGAACTAACTGCTGGAACCTTTTGTTTCAGTACCAGCAACAACAGCATTCATGCGTGTAAATCCTTTAGTAATCTAGTCTACTTTACGTACTAGCTCGCTCTTGAAACGTTGAGCTCATGGCACTTACTGCCAACAACAGCAAAAACAGCAACAGCAACAACAATAACCACAAATATTACACTTCTTTATAACTTCACTTTGCGCCTGTTTTGGTTTGGTTTTCTTGTATTATTTTATTTATTTCTATTTTTTTGTATTTTTTAACGTTTGGTTTCGTTTGCATGTCGAGTCGACAACTGCGAGTGGAAAAATCTAAAAATCCATTTCAAACACTTTAGAGCTCTTTTTATGCTGCTGCCTTTGTTGTTGTTGTTTCGGTTTTTTTTTTTCCAACATTGATGGCATACAAAAACATTTTCGTCTGCTTGCTCGTTGTGCACACACGTTTTCCGCCGCTATTTGTTTTTGTTTTTCTCGTTTCGTTTTTTTTTTCTTTTTTGTTGTTTTTTCTAGTGCTTCTTCTATTTCGGCTGCTGCATTCGCATGACGATGACTAGTTTCATACTCACTTGCGCTCTCTCTCTCTCTCAGCCGCTCTGTCGCGCTCGCCTCCCTTAACGAGAAGAAGCAGTATCAGCAGTAAAACACAACAACAACAATAAGAACAGCTGCTATTACTGCCGCTGCCGCTGCTGCTGCTGCTGCTGCTATTGATGCTGACGCTGACGTTCAAACTCTGGTGGATGAACTTCATTTTAGGATTTTTGCTTTACTTTGGCTTTTCGTTTTCCACCAACTGTTTTTTGTTTTTGTTATTGTTGTTGTTCGTGCTGTTGCTGTTGTTGTTGTTGTTGTTGTTGTTGCTGTTTTAGTTCCACCACTCTGCACACAGGATATCAACGACTCGACTCGACTCGACTCGACTCTGTCATTGTCCCGCATGTTGTGTGTGTGTGTGTGTGCATGGATTTACTGGCTGCGGTTCAGGCAACTGAAAACTGGCAACGAGCAACGGGGCAACATCATGATTCATGCTTCATTTCCTTCATACACACGCCTCTTACCCGCTCACATCCCTTGGCGCGATTTTTTGCAGTTATTTTCGATTTGGTACTAAGGATTTCTCGATTTTAGATTTTTCTGCTTTTTTTGTTTTTTTTTTTGTTTTTTGCTCGAAGACTTTGTGTGAGCTTGCATAATTGTTCTTTATTTATACATACATATATTTTATGTCGTTGCTTGGCTGGTCTTCGACTCGATTGTTGTGCATTGTTGTTGTTGTTGTTTTTGGTTGTTCTATTTGATGCCAGTTAAGCCTTGAGTCTAGTCTAGCATAAAACTCACGGAAAGCCAACTCGTGTTTGGGAATTCATCATTCAAGTTGGGCCTTTTGCCCGCTCAGTCATTGATTTTTGTCCTGCAATGCAATTTGCTAGTTAGCGTTTAAGCTAAACCGTTGAAAATTCACTTTTCTAATATTCATAAATAACTAATTTGCGTTGCCCAAAGCGCAGCCACTTTGCAGCTCATTATAGCCAAGTTCTTTACAATTGTCGACATAAATTAATTCCAGCTCTTGCAGCAAAGCACTCTTTTGCTAAGCGACTTTGTGGAAATAACATCGTTTTGCAATATTTTGACACCAAAGTTAATTACTTTTTCACAAAACAACTTCAATCCGTTCGAGTGCAAGACTGCAGAAAGCGCGCGCCGACAGGGGTAGGGACAAGGCAGAAGTTGCAAGTGTTCAACGGCTAAGTAAGCTGCAGATGCATGTGTGTGTGTGTGTGTGTGTGTGCATTGGAAGAACGTGTAATTTTCATTAACGTTGAACTTAAGTGAAGTGAAGTCAAGTAAGCGATGCGTGTGTTGCAACTTGCAACACAGAAAAGAACAAGAACCTTTGAAAGCGTTCTGAGGTGAGGTGACCAACTCCTCAGTTGGTTGTGTGTGTGTGTCGGTCGGTTGGACTAACCATGTGCCTGCCCGACTGTGTGTTTGTCAGACTATCTTCTATTTGAGTGCAGTTCTTTTACGATGATTTATATGCCACACAATTTACCAGTAAAATGCATTTTACTGAGCACACATAGATACACACGCATACAGAGTTGTACAAATATACACAGAGACACACACACACACACGTGTACAAATGACAGACAAACGAATGGGTTCTTTTGAGGTTTGAGTTTTGTTGTTGTTGTTGTCTTTGTTTTTGTTTTTGTATGCATTTTGTGGTTGCGACTCTGACTATTATTTTTCATTTGTAGTTAGAGATACTCTCAGATACTTCAACTTGTAACTTGTACGTGCGCAGACGAAAAAGAGACAATGAATAACAGCAACAACAGCAATAACAACTACAACAGAAAACACCGACCGGCGACGACGGCGACAACAAAATGCCAACCAATGTTGGACGACGACGACAGCGACAACGACGACAGACAAGTGAAAATTATTTAAAGTGTAGAACCCGCACGTATCGAAAATGTATGTGGCCAGACCGAGACCGAAACTGAGACCGAGACCAATACCAATTCCAAGAGCAAACCATTGCGCACCACGCCGCTTAGCTTAGCTTCAAGCTGAGTGCATGCGATGCGGTGGCGGCGATGGTGGCCGTGGCAGCGATGGCCGTCCGTCCGTCGGTCGCTGCTCAATTGCGTTGCATTGCGTTTGACTGTGTTACATGATATCCGACAAGAACAATTCATGCCATGCTATTTAGAACTATAGACGAGAGACACACGAAATTAAAAAGAAAACTACGAAGCGTGCGAGGGTCATTCAAGTTGTTTGTGAATTGGAAAAGAGGAGTTTGAAACCAAATAAAATCTTTTTAATGTCCATTTGTCAATTCCACAAAAATTGTTTGTGCGAAACTATAAATTGTTAAATACTTTTTCATAAAAAGTTGCAATTTTTAACAAAAAATGTAAAAGTTGTGAAAAATCATATGAAAAAATTATAAGAATTGCGAAAAATTCAAAGTTGACGACACAAAAATACAACTTATTCTTTATAATCATTATTGTTTTGTATTATTTGTGTAAGAAAATAATGTTTTAGTTTACTTATGTTCTGTTTGTAAATTTGCAATGAAAATTTTATGCTTCTGCTTCATACAAACTTATGGTTTGACGCTCGCAAATCGGTTAAATATTCTTAAAAAGCAAAAAATGCTAAAACAGACCGCAAAGATACATTTGCGCTTCATTTGAGGCTATGAGACTATAAAAGAAGGCACGCATGAAAACGTGGCCAAAGAGGATACTCGAAGAGGACGTTCTATAGAGAGGATGCTGCTTTTGCCGCTGTTGATGATGATGATGATGCGTGTGTAATTTCAAAATTCGTCGTCGTCGTCGATGTCGTCTCCATTGTTGTTGCCTATTTTCCTCGACTGAACAACAACGACAATGATGACAATGAACAAAGACAACGCAACAATGCAGGAATTGCTGCAGGAGGCGCTGCATTTACGACCAAATACAAGACAGTTTTGAAATTGAAACATTGCACGGCTCAACGCCTCTTTCAATGTTGATGCTGCTGCTGCTGTTGATGCTGCTGCTGATGCCCGAGCACACAAACCACTAGTGTAGCTGTGCATGTGTGCACATCATGTGTCCGTAGTGTGCCGTATAGCTTGTGTAGTTGAGCACATGAGCTTTGAGCTCACATTATAGCGCACAGGTTCAGTTTCACTATTTGTCTTGCAACAGTGACGAAGCATGAGACTGAAACGGGCGGCAGACATGCAGAGGGAGTGCGGGAGAGAGGCGTAGAGACGTCGAGCGCATTGGCAGGATCATGGCATGTGGTTTGCTGCCTGTTTTTGCTTGCCTTTGCCTTGGCTCGGCTTGACTCGGCTTGCTTTACTTTATTTAGCGCTCGATTGGCCTATAGCACACACACACACACACAGACACACGCATGCACAGAAGGTGGAAGTTTGTTGACCGTTCATCATGTGCTGAGGCGCAGGTGATGAGCAGAGCAGAGCAGCAAGGAAGATGTATCTCTCTGCCTGTCTGTGTGTGTGTGTGTGTGTCTGCAAATACAATGCATTTTGTTGCAGGCATGCATGCAATTTCAACGTGCGAGAATCTTTTTTCTTTTTTTGTGGTTTATTCCCTTTTTTTTGTTTATCAACAAAGTCACAGCAACAAAGTGAATCGAGTTAAGTTGTATGCAATTCGATTGCTGAATACAAAGTCGAGTATTAAACTGTGTGTGTGCGTGAGTGTGTGTGTGTGTGTGCGAGCTTCTTTTTTCTTCTCAAGTGTCCACAAAGCATTGAACGTGGCTTAGACTGCCACTGCCACTGCAATTGCTACTGTTGTTCTTGTTGTTGCCGTTGTTGTTGCTCTTGCCTGTTTATTTATTTAGTTCTATTTGCAACAAAGTTGCTTGCAACGTTGTCGTCTCCGTCGTCATTGTGGCTTCAGCCGCCCGGTGCGCTTGCTTACTTTACTTGCTGCTTATCTCATCGGGCGTTCGGTCTTTCGGTCGTTCGGTTGCTTAGTTTGTTTGTTTGGTGTGGCATGATTTCAAATCGTGCAAAACTTTGCGCCTCACTGCTTTGTCTCACTTACGCCCTCAGCCCCACCCCCGTTCTGTTGTCCTGCATTTGCTGGCTGCTTCCTTTGCTTTTGTTTATCTTTTGGCAGGCACACGCACACACACAATTTCACTCTGCATCGCTGCCATTTGGCAACCTTAAATGATGAGGGCTGTTCATGGTAATGGTGATGATGACGATGACGATGATAATTATGATGGCATTGCATATGCAACAATTTTAAGCCGCACACAAATTATGCATTCGATGTTGGTTTATATTTTTCATATTTCTTAATTGTTTTCTGCTTTTATTGTTTGAAAAAAGGGTGTTTCAAAATGCAACATTATAAACGCGTATGTTACACCAGGCCGCACATGACATAGCACTCAAGTTTTTGTGCTACTGCAAACGCTGAACTGCTGTTTGTAGTCATGTGGCCTTAGGTAACATGCGCGTATGTAATGTTGAGTTTAATGTTTTTTTTTTACAATTTTGCATGTCGAACACTTTGAGTGGTGTTTTTTTTTTGTTGTGACATCTTTTGTTAATATATGTCATATTTATGACACTCAATTTGTTGCATGAAACCACAAAATTTCAATTAAAATTTTTTCCAACTGACGGACATTTTGCGCCCTCAAACTTTGAGTGTGTTTTGTTTGGAAATGTTCTAAACTCTATGCGGCAATGTCAGGCGCACAGCAGCCGTTTCTTTTTTTTGGCTGAAATGCAGTCAGACAGACAGACGGAGGGACGGACGGACAATTGACAAAAGATGAGAGACAATGACAGTGACAAGGCAATAATTGGACGCGTTAATTGTCAGTCGTTGTAGTCGTTGGTCGCTCGAATGCATTTCATTGTTGCTGCAGCTGTCACGGCCACTGACATATCCATGTCCAATATCCTTTCACATGCCTCTTGGCTCTGTGCTATGTGCTATGTGCTATGCATGTGCATGTGTGTGTGTGTGTGTGTGTGTGTGTGTTTAGGCAACCTTGATGTTGCTGCTTAACAAGTTTCGTGTGCGCGTATTTTTGGCCAATCAACATGAGATTAATCCAGCACTTTTTTCCACTACACTTTTGCATCGCCTAATTATAATTACTCGCTGAAGCACCTATACAACTCGCACTCCCCCACCCCCATGTCTTTCACAGGCAGGTGAGATGACGCATCAACGGAAAATTGCACATTTGAGGCTTGAAACAATTTTTGCATTTGAGTTAACTTTGTTTGTGTTGAAGTCGCAATCGAAATCGAGCACAGAATTAACATTGTCGTCTCCGTCGACTGTCGTCTGTCGCCCGTCGTCCGTCGTCGTTGCCATTGTCAACTGTCATTATTGATGTATGATCTTGCACAGAGCGCACAAAATGTAAATTAAATAAAATAAGAAACAGAGGAATAAAATAAAATTCTGCGTCGAGACAATCGTGCCTGACATTGCGCATGTGTGTGTGTGTGTGCGTGTGTGTGTGACTTCCGCCATTGATGCCGCCCGCCGTTGCTACTGTCTCTGATGATAATCTCATTGACGATGATGATGATGATTCTGTGCGCTTTGTTCACTCTTTTTTGCTTTGTTGTTGTTGATTTTGTTTTAATATACGTTTTGACCTTGTCTGTGTGTCACTGTATGTGTGTGTGTGTGTGTGAGTTTTTGTATCTTTGTTTGATCTCCGTTGATTTCAACTTTGTTGCAAATTCATCTTTGTTGATTAATGATTCATTTTCGGACTCTTGACTTGTGACTTGTCATATTGTATTTTGAATTGCGTTGCGTTGTCATTTTGGATTTACTTTTGTGCTTTCCGATTTCTTTTGCATGTCTCTAATAATCGACTTTCGAAGAAAAGTGTTGACAATATTTGATTAGTAAGGAGACGAAAAGAAATACAAAAAAGCTACCTTCATCCTATGTTGCTATTGTGCTGTGGAACACATAAGGTAGTTTAACATAAAACGCGCATATTTGTCAATGAAAGGAACGAGTAAAACGAAAAAAAATGCTTTTACTCCTATGTTACATTGTGCTGTACAGCACATAAGGCAGTTTAACATAAAACTCGCAGGCAAAGTTCAAGTTGCTTTGCCAAAGGAAGTAAGACGAGCCAAAGAGTTCACGTTTAATACTAATAAAGATTTCAAGTGTTTTGTGTGTATTTTTTAATAGTTTATTCCATAGTTGGTTTTACGAGCAATTTCAATCCAATAACCATGGGTTTTAATTTCATAAATTGATAGTTGAGTGTTAAACATGTAATTTATTAGACTTTTAATCAATTTTAATAATAAACAAGCATTAGCCACGTAGCTCAGCTTCCTGCACTTGTGTTGCTGTTGTTGTTGTTGCTCTTGGCTTCTGGCTCGACCGATTTTTTTTGGGTCATGACACATGTCTAAGCCTGAATTTCCGGTCCCTCTGCACACTCTACTCTGTGCTATTCCATTCTGTCCTGTGAATGTTTCGTGGCATGCTCAAAGCGCACTGACTTGACTGACTTGACTTGACTTGAGTTGACTTGACTGAGCGACTGCAGGCAAAAGTTCAATTAAAATTATTTAAGCTCATCGGCAGAAAAAAATGTAAGCTAAACGAAACACAAGAGTCTATTTTGTTTTAGGGTTCTGTCGCCGGTCGCCGGTCGCTCTTCTGTTCTATACTGTTCTATAGAGATCTGGTCTGGTTTGGCTTGGCTTGGTCTTTCGTCGGAACCGAAACTAAAAGCAAACGTAGTGTTTTGCTGCTCTTGGCCGCGATTGGACGCGTGCACATTGCATGACGATGCGTGTCAAAACCCAACTTGGGATAGGTTGGAGCACAGTTGGTCCCGCAAGGCAAAGAAGTATAAAGAAATGATGAACGAGCGAAGGCACTGAGGCAGACTTTGGCCTAACTGAGTGCAGGGGAAAGGGACACTGAGCGGGCGTGCGACAGACGCAAGTAGAGTGCAGTTAAGAGCACAAGAGGAAGCTGATCATGATGATGATAATGATGAGGATGAGGTTGAGGTTGTAGGTGCGGCAGAGGGGCGCAGAGTTGCATAAACGAACACATTGAGTAACTGCTTAAGAACAAAGTCAATGCTCGTTGTTGCTGTTGTTGTTGTAGTTAAACAGTTGTTGTTGTTGTTGTTGCATTGCTTATGGCTTTTCGCTGCGCTTTTTGTTCATGTTGTTGTTGTTGTTGTTGTTGCTTTTGCTTTGGGCTTTTATTTTGCGCTGGACACTCGCGCCTTGTTCTCTTCCTGCTTGCCTGCCTCACTGTCGCCTGCACTGCCGCCCCCTCTGGCGTCGCCACTCGTTGTCTTGCTGCGCATATTCATGAAGAAGACTGCAAGTCCAGTCGCAGCCGCAGTGTGTCTTGAACTACGTTGCTTTGCCGTCGTAAAAATACACCAGCGTCGCAGCCATTAACCGAAAACAACAACAACTTCAACAACAACAACAACAAAACAGGAACAACAAAAACAATTCAAGCTTTTTTTTTTGTGTTAAAGGTTCTGTTTTGTTTTTGATTTTCGGGTTTGAGCATGTTCGAGTGCAATGAACGAACGGCGCTGCTGACTGGACTCGAAATGTTGTGAAGCTTTGGAAACGAGAAATAAAAAACAATGAAAAAAAGTTGCTGAATTTATATATTTTGTATTTTTTACGTCATGCGTGCTTCGTCGTTCATTCTTGGGAGATCACTATGCATAATAATAACAGCAACAACAGCAACAACAACACCAATAATAATAATAATGATGATGATGATGAAATTTTTCGTTAATAAATCGTAAACGTCTTTGATGAACAACAAGTTGGCTTTGCTTGCTCATTAACAAACTGCCTACGCTACTTGACCTCTCGCTGTTGCTGTCTCTTTCACGCCCCTTCATGCAGCCTTAACTTTGACTGACCGATAGTTTGTTTTGAACGGCCCACTCATATTGCTTGCCATTGAGGTGACTCCATTAATGCTCCCCCCGTGCCCCTCTTGCGCCACAAGCCTTCTGTCTGCCCCGCTCTGTCACTATCTCTCCCATTTTGGCCTTATTAACTGACCATCTGTCGTTTTGCTTGTCTGTCAGGTTTTGTTTTCTTCTTTTGTAAGGTTTTTGCTAAATTTTTAATGATCCCGAAAAATGTAAACCAAAACCGGCTCCAAAACTGCACCAACTTCATTTTCAGTCTTTCTGTCAAGGCTCTCTGACTTCTTGTGCTCCGTTCTGTGCTGTTCTGTTCTGTTATGTCTGTTTAACATATGAAATCAATAAAAATTGAAAATCGACACAAAATACATGCTGCATGTGCCTTCCTGCCTTCCTGCCGGCATAACATGGCACAACAACGCACATGCGACAGCTGCAACTTGTCTGTGCCGAGCAGAGTCCTTAGTCCTTGGCTGCAGGTACTTGAGATACTCACTTGAGTGGCAGCCGACTGACACTGACAGTTGTCTCTATCGATGTGAGTGTGGTTTTTTTTCATTTGCTTTGATCCTGCCACTTTGTGTGTGTGTGTGTGTGTGTGTGCGTGCTTGTTGCGCCCTCAGGATCAGTAATTTGATAAATTTCAGTCACTTTATTTAGAGATCCTTTGTGCTGTCACATTCTGTTCTGAGGTTCTTTCACTTTTGGTTTGTTTTTTTTTTTGTGAAGATTTTTTGTATGAGTTTTATTTTTGGCGCAAAATTTTGCACCTGCTTAGTATTTTGCTTTGCTCTTCCTTTATTCATTATCTAAATTGGCTGCCTAAAAAACTTCATTGATTGTTATATCATTGAACAAAATAATGGAGGTTTTTTTCTTCGCTCATCTTGAAAAGAACATTTCAATCATGACTTTATCTCATATTATTAGACATAATTAACAAATGACATTTAACCCGCCAACAACAACAACAACAACAACTATCAAATAGTGTGTGAAGAACAGCAAGAAGTAGAAGAAGGAAAACTTCTGTCGCTTACTCATCGAGCACATTATTAATATCATTATTGCCTTTTGTCTGTTGCCTCTGTTGCCTCTCATATGTAAGCATGTCTTTCTGTTTCTGTATCATAATGTGCCACGCCCTTTGCTTTTAGCATAGACGATAAACTTGTAATGTTTGCTGCGGGTTGCTCTCAACCGCCCCTTGCCCCCTCCCGCCGCCCCCCAACTGCTAGGAAACATGCTTGAGTGCGCATAAAATGCATTCAGCGACAAGTTTGTGCAATCAATGAACCAACTTAATGTTGAATGTATTAAAAAAGATACAACAAAAAAAAAAAACACAAAAATATTGGAAAAATAAGAAGAGCAACAATGAACACGATACAAGACAAGAACAAAAAAAAATTATAAAAAAATAATAAAAAATAAAATGTGCCATAAAAAATTTATACTTAACACGATATTTGCCTTACAAGTTACTTGAGCGTAGAAGGATGAGTGTCAAAAGGGTGCGGCGATATCAGCATGCCACTAAAGTGGAAGAAGAAGAAGCAGCAGAAGCAGCAGCAGCTGAACAAGAAGAAGAAGAAGAACAATAAGTGCATAATGGAATTAAACTTTGACCCGAAGTAAAATCGAATCGAAATGAATTTTGAATGAGTTGAATTGTTCGGCAAGAAAGAAAAGCGATGAGAAAATGAATACGACAAATGTCAACAAAGAAGGCAAACATCAAATTTTCACACACACACACACACACACACACACTCAAACGCACGCAGGCACGAAGTCAAGCTGTTGTAAGGCCAGGGTTGACAACTCTGGTTGGTTGGTTTGGCTGGCAATTAAAAGCAAATGTTGAATTGAATAGGGAACACTTGGCAAATAGAAAAAGCAGCATAGCGTACTGAAATAGCGGGCGTTAGAGCAGCCAAGGGGCATGGGGCAAGGCAACATGCCACGCTTAGAACACCGAAGAAGAAGAAGCGGCATTAATAGAGAAGAAACTATAATAAAACGAAGGATAGGAAGAAAAAAAGACATAAATGAACGATGAAAATAGAATTACTTGGCATATGTGTATGTGTGGGAGTGTTTGTATGCCTGACTATGTGTGTGTGAGTGTGTGTGTGTGTCGCTTAAGCTGGGCGTGCTTGGCTCATGTGTTAAGAAAGAAAACTCATCAAGCGAAACAATGGAAATCAATAAAGTAATATGAGATGAAGTAAAAACGATGATGATTATGATAAAAAGAGGGCAGAAGTGCAGAGGAGAAGACAACGTATGCCGAAGAAAGGATTTGGGTGTGTTTTAATTACACAACAACAACAATAACAAAACAACAACAACACAAAGAGCGCTGTGAGCAAATGATATTTGGGCATTTTCAGCGTTTTGGGTTTTATTATTTGCAATAAACATGGAAATATTAAATTTTTAATTAAACACTTAAATATATTTTAACTCAATTTCAAATTTATTTTTTTCCGCATTTTGTTTGTTGTTGTTGCAAATCGAAGAGTGTTGCAGTAAAAGGAGTTGCAAGAATGTGAAAATTATCGAACGCTGCATGAGGCATAATTGCTTCGCCGCCTGACTGTGGCACGCTGCTGAGCTTGCAACGCCTCTGCCGCTGCCACTGCCTCAGTCGCTGCCTCTGCCGACGGCTTAACGGAATTGTTGAAGACATTTTATAGCATTTCTAAATTTAGTTTTGTTTGCTTAAGAGTCTGCATGGGGGCGAAGTTTTTGTAGTTATTTTGTTTATTTGTTGGGTTTTCCTATTCGTTTCCCTACTCTTTTATGCCGCTGCTTTGTGTGTGCAACCCTGGCTTCAAGTGCAAACAGCTTTGAGCAATCACACAGATCGATGACCTTCAATTTTTTCCCCCTGCAATTCAAACGTGTGTTGGCATTTGTTTTGGGGTTGTTTGCAATACTTCAGTGGCGCACGAACTTTATTTCGTAGTCGATGCGCGGCCAAAAAGCCGAAATTCACTCGCAAAGACTGAAATGTGCCTTTTGGCTATTTCACACATACAACGACAACTCTATGTGGCACAGAAGTACTTCTGCTTTTTTTTGCTTTTGGGATTAACTTTGCAGTCCCATGATATGAATATTTATGTGTTCGTGTGTTTTCTAAATGAATTTTCTTTATTTTTTTGTTGGGACTTTTATTTATCAAAGCAACACCATTTTTTCGCTTACTTTATGAACATACCTTTTACGTTAGAATGTGCCGAGCATCGTAGAAAAGGTAGTGTTGAAAAATAGCCTGAATCACGGCTCAATAGTTGCACATACGGAAATAATTCACGCAAACTAGAGATTTGTATTAAATAAGTGGCTGCTGCCCTGAATTATGCTACGGTTTATTGGCTTGGAAAGTAAAAACTGTGACAAATTGTACAAGAAGCTGCAAGGAAAAACTTGCCAGAGAATCACCTACACAAGACTAACTAACCATTGAACTAAAAGGAGAGACTCAAATTCAAGTCATTCATCAATTGTGCTTTATGTCATCGCCTAACGTGAGAAAACATAGGCTATGACATACATTACCCAACTATTGAATGCTTTGATGATTTTTCTTAACTACCTGTACGACTATTCGCTGACTTTGAACTTGATATCAATATCATCATGCTACTTTGTGCACTTCCAACTATTATAGCATACTTTTTGTCAGCAAAAGTCATTATTTTCATAATATTCTTTGACAAACAACGTTTTATTGATTGATTTAATTTTTTTGAAGGTTCATTTCAACAATTCAATTAATTTTGAGTAAAAACGGTCTTCAATCTTGAAACATTTATTTTTTTTTTGTGATTTCAAGAACATTATCTGTTCCCGGAATGTAATTAACCTGAAACCAAGGTGACTGTTGCTACCTAACTAGCTGAATAGGTGCTCTTAAGAACCTCACACACACACACACACTCACGCACATCCACAGCAAACAGAAAGAAAAATAGTGAAATAGAAAAATCTTCACTCGGCTTGTTAAAAGAATTTAGCAATTCATCTAATTGTCGATAAAGACTTCGCTGAGCTCACTTCGGCTTTCGTCACACATGCTCAGTTGCACGCACACGGAGTACTTTTCCTCTACCTATCATTCTAAGAATATCGATAAAAATCTTTACTTGAAAATATTTCTTTCTACACATTTTTTATTTTGTATTTTTTCCATCGCTTATTTTATTTGTTTGGAAGAACCTTTGTTGCTTTTCATGTGATTGCTTGTGAAACAAATTTGTCATTAATTTTCAATGTGTTTGAGAGCAACAAAAACGACGCCTCGACGACGACAACAACAACAACAACAACAATAATAATTGAGCACTTGCTGAGTGTCGATCGACTTGGCTACCCTAAGCGTAAACTGAAACAAGTCGCTGAGAAGAGGAAAGGAGAGCACCGAACCGAACCGATAGGCAACTTAATCCCTTTTTGGGTGTGCAACATGCTGAGCGATTTTGTGCTTGAAAACCTTTGTTTCCTTTTTCTTTGCTTTGCTTTGCTTTTCTTATATTTCTTGTGTTTGTTATTTGCTTTGATTTTTTTACGCTTTGCATTGTGTGTTGTTGTTGTTGTTGTGCGTCCTTTTTTCGCAATACTTTAAAGAATAACAATTTTTTGATATTTCCAAGAAATTTAACGAAAGTGAAAGATTTCAATTGAATGTGCACGACATCTAACATGCTGAAAAGCAAGCGGCAACAACACATGAGCGAGCGTTGTAAACAAGCAATTAAGCAGAAACAAATCGCATTGCACTTCTCGATTTCGCTCAAGGCTTTTCAATACTTTTCCAACGTTCATTTGAATATTTGTTTAAAATTTTCTTTCTCCTCTGCTTCTTTATGCTTCACTTCGCGTATTTAACGTGCGAATAAAGCCAACTTGCTTATAACTTTGAATACTTTTCTACTCTTCTTTTTTTTTTGTGTCTTTTCATTTATTTTCAATGATGAAAACTTGACTCGAACTTTTCACAGCTTTTTCCTTTGTTCATGCACATTGAATACGTGTTTGGCTGTGTGTGTGTGTGTGTGTGTGTGCGCGCGTGTGTATAGAGTGGAAAACTCATTGTGAAAAGTCATTAAACAAAGTACAACATACGTAGTACTTGAAAGCCACTGATGCGAACTTTATACATACTCATTTTTATACTTCGCCTCTCTGCTTCTTCACCACCCTCTTTCTTCGCCTCTGCCATACAGACAGACACAGACACAGACTACACGACTGTCTTCTCACTTGGTTTTTATATTGCCGCCACAGTCGTTGACGCTCCCATGTCGTTACTTATCACTTTTATTTGTAATTTCTCTGCCGCTGTCACCCTCACAATTACCATCGCCAACACCAGCACCATCACCATCACCCTAAATCGTGCACCCGCCTCACCTCTCTGCCCTGCTCTACTCTTACTTGTTATCATGGCTTACTCGTACAACAAACACACGGGCATTTTACTATGTTGGCTGTGAATTCTTTTCCCGCTTTTCTATTATTCAGTTGGGTTTTTTGTTGCTGTATTTTTTATTCTAACAAATCAACAATAGAGAAAAGGATATGTGCGCTACACATGCAGTTATGTTATAGCCTTGCTGCATGTATTTTCATTTCCATTTCCATGCCATTTTCACATTTTCTTTTGAGCATTTTACAAACCCTTAAAGCCTTTTGTTATGCTATACTCTTCTGCACTGTTCTGTTCTTCACTGTTCTGTTGGTGTGGCAGCTGCCTTTGTGTGCGCTTCACGTTTTCTCTTTTCTCATATGAAAATCATTTGAAATTATATGTTTTAGCAACATGTAAAAGGCGCGCTTCATGTTGTTGATTAGTTTTGCAAAAGTTGTGTTTAGCTTGAATTCGGCAATGAGTAATGTCAAGAAACCTTACATTTAATGAAAATTCTAAAATAAACGAAGCTCAAAAGGCTCACTTAGGCATGAAATTTCATTAAACGAACATGTTACACACATACTAATATTTTGGGCGTGCCTGTGCTCGGTTTGTTGGCAAAACTCATTAATAAATTTTGCAAATAATATTTCGAAAAGTTGATTGAGCAAATAAAATATTAAAATACACAAATGTGTTTGACATGTTCGCTTAGAATTTTACATAAAATATATATTTTTACTTGCGGTTTATGTGATTTTATGGCAAGAACTTCTTATTGTCGGTGCGCACAAAAGTAGGCAACACAACGCACCACTGAGGAAACTCAAGCACGCCCGCAGCTCATTTAATAAACTTAGCAAGGAAACACACAAGAAAAAAAAGGCACAAGAAGAAGAAAAGAAAACTAGAAACGCACGCAAAACGGAAATGAAAGGAAACCCAAAAACCTTAAAACCAAAATCAAGTTGAATGTTTCGTTGATGATATTGGCTTATACGCAAAATTATTTATAACATTTCACCATCTCCTTGCCTCGCGCCATGAGTTGAGCATTCAATGTTATCAAGCCGTGCTGATACGCCCAACTTTAACACTAACAACAACAACAGCAACAACAACTCTCCAGCGCGCGAGGCCCTCGCACTTCGCCAGGCGTCGCTTTGTGTTGACTATTGCCCACTTTTGGGGCTCTGTTGTTGTTTCTTCTACAACATTTGCCTTCATTTACTCTCAGACGCGTCTCATCAACATTGTCGGCTTATAATTTTCGTACCATTTGGAGGCACAACAACAACAACAACAAGAACAACAGCTGAGGCAGCAGCCGAAAATTTATGCCGGTCTAACTGTTGGGATTATCACAGCGCGCCGCTTGAGGAAAAATGTGAAGTTTAGCGGACAACCGAACGAATGAACGCAAGGCCGATGTCGACGACGAAGCGACAGCGAAAGAGCCTTGAGAGCATTTGTGACTGCCGGCCTGCCTGATTGTCGGCCAAGCTCTTGAGTTGACTCACTCATGCTTGGCTCTCTTTCAGCATGTGACGTTTTGGTTTTGTTGTTGTTGTCGTTTCTTCAGCCATTTCAGTTGCTTCAGTTGTTTGTTGTTGCTATTGCTATTGTTGTAAGACAAAACGAAAATGCAAAGCAAAGCAAAAGTTTGTTTTGTTGTTGTTGTTATTTTTCTTCTTGCTTGCCTGGATTTCTCCTATGTCGAAATATGTGCGGTAGATAACGTTTGCGTCGCCAACGAGCACAACAATAACAACAACAACAGTCACCCACTGTGCAAGAGAGACAAAGCGCGCAAGCGAGAGAGATCGCTAGGGTTGCTGTGCTGTGCTGTGCGGTGCCTCTGCTTCTTCTTTCTTACGGCGCTTGGTTTGTGTGCCCTAAGGGCGTTGCGCATTGTTGTTGTTGTTGTTTACTACTGTTATTTTTCCTCGTGCTGTTTCTTCTTCTTCTACATTCTTTTATTGTTGTTGACTGTCAGTAACTGTTTTATGCGACTTCGCTTTGACTGCGACACTTTTTGCCTTTCTTACTTCGCTTTTTTTCTGAATAAACTTTTTTGCAATAATTTTAAAGTTTTTTTTGTTGTTTTTTCGAAGCTTTTGCAGAGTTTTACATTTTGAATTGATTTAAACACGACTTCTTTTTGCATTTCTGCATGTGTGTGTGTATTTTGGGGGTTTTACTTATGTGTTTGTGATATATGTTTCCCCCAACCAACATTTATCATCATTCACCGCGTCTGTTACTCCCCCCGACACTCTTGGTTGCTCGTTACTTTGCATTATGCAATAAATACGGTGTTATTGATATGACAGTTTTTAAAAGCATTAATATTATATAAAAAAGGGGGTTTTTATTTATTTATTTAAATTTTTATCATTATTTTTTATGAATTTTCCGGGTTTATAGGAAATATCATTTTTGCGCTTTATTATCAAACAATTGTTCGGCACATTGCAGATTGCCTTGTGAGTTGTTGCTTTTTTAAGGCACACAAATCATACAAATATTGTTGATAGTTTTGTTATGTGATTTGTGGGCCGTTTAAGCCCTTGGTTAGTGCAAAATTTTCAATCTATGAGGACGTGAGATGAGCGAATAGAAAAAGCCAACCAAACCACAAACGAGGGCGTTTAGGTCAACTGAAGGTGCTATAAATCAACAGACAATGACGAACAATTTTTCTATTACTAAAACCAAAATTTTCGACAATCACACTCAACACGCACGCACACACACACATGTGCACGCATTGCTAAAACACACACATAAAATTCATTCATTCTTTCATTCATTCGGGCGCACATTCATTGATACAATTGTTGGCCGCTTGGTGGGTGTGTGTCTGTGTGTGTGTGTATGTGTGTGTGTGCAGAAATAAAGAAAATCGCTGTGCCTGGGAATTTTCTAAATCGACAGAAGCAAAAACACAACAAAAATAATAATAAAAACGAAAAAAAAACAAAAAAAGGAAAACGCAGAAAAATATAAATTCGAAAAAAGCATCAAATCCCAAACACACTTATACACACATACATACAAATAAACACGAAAATGTGCTGCGATTTTGTTACAAGCGAAAAAGCAAAACAAAATGTGAGCTTCGGAAAAATCACACATATACACAGAAAGATACGCAGATACACAGATACAGAGATACAAAGCTACAAGGTTTTGGTTTACAGCTAACGACAGAAACTTTTGCACACACACACACAGGCACATGCACAGATACACGCACACACCTACGCACAAGCGCACGTTGGCGGCAACAAAGTCGAGTTGAAGTTCGTTTCAATGCCAAGCAATGCCAAGCAATGCCATGCCCTGCCAAGAGGGTGAAAAGTGCGCTTGTATGCGTGCTTGTGCTTGTGTTTGTGTGTGTGCGTTGCGTTCAAGGGTGTTATAAGCGGTTAAATTTAACATTTCTGCTCGCTCATTTATCGCATATTGAAAGCCACGCCGAGCCGACGACGACAACAACAACAGCAGCAACAACAACAACTACTTTAGACTTGAAAGATGAAACTGCTGTTGGTGCTGCTGTGTTTTGTGTGTGTGTGTGTGTGTGTCTGTGCAAAATTTTCGACCGTAAGGAAAACACGCAAAAACGCCGTGTTTTCAAAGCAGTCACACATTTGCAAACAGCCACGCCCACTAGCAATGCCATGGCCGGCGCCGAAATGTCTGTGTTATGTTATGTTACTGTTCTTGTTCTTTTTGTTGTTGCTTGTGTGCTACGCATTACGTATACGTACGGCATGACAGTCTGCGTGTAAGCTGAGACTTCAAATAAAACGAATGTAACATGTATTTGTTGCCTACTTTTGAGCGCAAACACAAATTACTATTTCAGCTGAGGCACATGTTGTTGTTGCGTGTTTTTGCGGCTATTTTACTAATGCATAGTAAAGTGGAAGCGCAAAATGTTAATGAAATCGCCAAACTATACATTTTTGTGCATTTAATGAAAACTGTACTTTTGTTTGATCAAATCATTGTTGCTTTTGATTTGTTATTACCCTCTTTGCCGCAACAACAACAACAACTTTTACGCATAAATTAAAGCCAATAACATCAATTGAAACTTGCATTAGGGTGACTGCATTACAATGCGACGACAACCCTGGCGGGCGGCAGGCCGGCGGACCAGCCTGATTGCTTGACTATCTGACTACCTTACTTTCTCCCCTTCTTGTGTTAGACAATTCAAGTTCGACCTTCGAGTTTACAACATTCACGCGCGTAATTTGTTTGTAAAACTGTTTGCCGTTATGATTTCGAGGGTTGTAATAACGCCAGCTGAGCCCAAAAATGTGCAGCAACGGCGACGGCGAACAAAAACTATTATTCATTACTCTTTTTTGACAGACATGATTTTTGTCGTTGGTTTGATATTTTCGTTATTTCTTATTCATCCAAAGCAGCGATCAATGCATGCATGTTAGAGCAATGGCAAAATATAGCAGCCTCACTCACTCTCTCTCTCTCTGTCTGCCTTGCTCTCTTTGCACGTGGCTTACGCTCTTTGCAGTTTACTCGTTGCTTTGCCTTGCATTGTTGCATATTTTAGAACATCGTTGATTTCATTTCGTTCCTCGCTGCGCTGCCTGACTTCGTTGTTGTTGTTGCTGTGCTCGTTGTTGTAACATTGCTACGTTACTTTGGGGATTACAGCGCACATAGCGCAGCAGAGCATTTGAGCGCAGACAGCATAAATTTTAGAGCATTTTTCTTTCTTCTTTATGCGTTTTACAAAAGTCTTTCGCTTTTCAAGCACTTTTGCAGGCTTCCTTTGTAAGTGCTTGTGTGTGTGTGTGTGTGTGTGTGTGTGAGTAGCTTAAAAAAATAAATTCGGATTTTCGTCGCATTTACTGCAATGCTTTTTTGAAAGTGGAACTTTTTCTTGTAGCTGTTGTTGTTGTTGTTGTTGTCGTTTCTTCTACTATCGTTGGCGGTTTTGTCATTTTATTTAGTTCCTTTTTGCATGTTTCGTATATTTTTTTCAACACTTTATTTTCCTTTTCTTCTTCGTTTTGTTGCCTTCAGTATTGAAATGTTTTGACATAATTCGTAGTCACTTGAGACCGTTTTAAGTATTTTTGCATTCAAATATTTAAATTTTTGTCGTATTTTATTTTTATTTTCCTCATTTTTTGTTATTTGTTTTGTGTAATTTTTTCGTTTGTTTTTGCCCCTCTGTGTGAGCGTTTTTCAATTGACTTCAATGCGTTTTTGTTTTAGCGCAAACCACTTGAGACTGCCGTTGTGTGTGCTTGGCTTTATTGCAATTGTGTGTATGTGTGTGTGTGTGTGTGTGTGTGTGTGTGTGTGTGTGGGTGTGTGTGTGTGTGTGTGCGTGTATTGAAATGTGTTTTTAATCAAAAATGCAAAATTTTACATGTTGAATTTTTGATAGTTTTGTGCCAATTTTGTTATGAACAAAAGGCCAACATTAATTGTTATAACAGCAAATGAAATGTTTGGCGCTTGAACAAAAACAAAGAGCTTTTTGTGATTTTGACACGCCTTAATTATGAAGTATTTTTGCATATTAACATGAGTGCAATTTATTATATTTTTGAATTTAATGTATTTTGAATGCGAATTTTACTGAAATCGTATTTGTTTAGTTAAATTCTTTTGCTAATTAATTAAAATTAACTAATGTTTTTTTCACTTTTCCATCTCTCATTACAGGTGAGTTCAATGACATTTCACGATAACTGTTTAAAGCAAGAAGAAACAAAAATGCCATAAAAATTCAACGCTTTACACAAGCGTGAGCAAAGTACATGCTGCGTGTCATAAGATCGTAAGTTATAACTAAACACGCACACACATATCGCATATACATACATACATACATAAATATACGCCCAGTTGTCTCATAGTGAGCGCCGCAGTCATTAAACTTTAGTAGCGTAAAAGCAGAAGAAGAAGAAGCACAACAACAGAAAAAAATGTACTAAAAATAACTGAAAATTAATTTGCCCCCAAAGCGAATGACGCCGACTTGCAGGGCGCGAACTTCATTCTGCACATTATTTGCTCTCTCATTCACGCACATGTAAAACTAATTGCGTTGCTTTATGTTGCTGTTATGTGGCCCCCTCCCTTCTACCCAAGGTTTTAAATATAATTTGTCGACTTAAAGCCAAACAGTGTTCAGCAAATAAATATCATTGCCAATTGAAGAAAAAAAGAACTAACAAATATAAAATTGTTATTGTGATTGCAATAAAAATGTAAATAAAAACAAGTATAAGTGAATTAATTAGAAAATAAAAACAGCAAAACAAACAATAACAAAACACACAAACGACGTTCAAATGCGTAGAGTTTAATGTACTTAACGCTCGAATGCCTAAAAACAGCTTTGGCTAGTGAGCAATGGAAAGAAGAGAGTGTTGGAGAGAGGGGAAGCGAAAAAACCACCAAGAGCGCTAAGCCACCCACTTGTCCACTTTAATGTAAACTTGGTCTGTAAAGTGAAGCTTGAGCAACTCTGCGATTGACTCTTCCTCTTCTTGTTCATTATCATCGTTCCCAACTATGCTTCTTCTTATTGCACGTGCCAACATTTTGCCAGTCACACACGCATAAACATACAAAAAGGTAGCAGCGTAAGAAGAAGAAGACGCCAGTCTAAACTGGAAGATTAACAAATAAACATTTTTACAACGCTTAAAAGTATTTAAACTTTAAAATACGCCTTTCGTCGCTACTCGCCTCCTGCCACTCCTACTCCATTTTACTCCTGTTAAATCTTTAGTTCACAACCTTTTTAACGTCAATCCGTTGCGCTTGCGCGCACACCAACAACAATAGCAACAACAACAATATTTAAATGTTTGATTGAACCATAAAAAGTAGGCGGTAAACTCTAGGAAATGATGACAAAGCGAGAGAAGACAAAATACTAAGAGTACGAGGAGAAGCAGCAGAAGAAGCATCAGTGGCGCTGACGCCAGTAAAGTAAATTATTGTTTCTTTTTATTGTGCACTAAACTGAATCACCTGTGCGCTGTCTGCCTGTCCAACCGTCCGTCCAACTATCCGGCCATTGCTTGTATTCTCAACACAATGCCGACTTCTATGCTACTTCAACTAAATACATAGATACATGTACAAGCATACAACTAACGCGACTTAGTCACCGTCGTCACAGTGTCAGAGTCCATCCACAATTTACTTACGAACGATCGCTGCTCTGGCGCTGCTAACGTCGCTGCTGACGTGCGACGCAGCTTTAAAGTTCAATCCACTCATTTGTCGACGCACATAGAAAAAAATAACAGAGAAATAAGTGAAAAAAAAAAACACGCAAATTCATTAAAATATACTGAAATTCCGTCGCACTTTGTTGTCTCGTTGTTGGACACCCCACCAGTCCGCCTTCTAGTCATCAAATCACCTGCTGCCCTCTCAATCTCTCTCTCTCTGCAATTGCGACGCAACAAGTTCAACTTAAACATTTTTAATTGTTCTGCCCTCGCGCACACTTGCTCTCTCACGCTCCCACACACACACACACACACACACGCACGCGGAATTTAATGTCATTTCTGATTATTGTTATTGTTGGTTTTGCTATTTTAATATTTTTTCTGCTGTGCTGTTGTGATGTTACTGTATGATTTTTTATAGTTGAGGTGTGCGTGCTGCGATATCTGTTTTTTATTAATAATTTTTTATTTCACACTTATTTGTTAGCGTTTTTTTATGTTTATTGAAATAATTTTAATTAGTTTATTGAGTTCAGTGCACTTACTGTTATCTACGATTTATGTGATTTGCATTTTGTAACTGTTAATGTCACTTTTTGCATAATTTTGCCTTTGACAACCAAATTATTTTTATGCCATTTTCACTTTAATGATTAAAACACAATTGATAAGAAGAAGCAACAAAAAACTGCGCTACGCTTAACGAAGCAAAGCAATTTTGGGCAAACACAAAACACTTAGTAAAAACTACAAGAAAACAACCAAAATATTATGAGACAAGCGGTGAAACTAAGCGAACAAAAAATAACTGAAAATTAAACATAAAATGCATGAAAATTTCACAATTGCTAAAAGTGAAGCGTGGAAAAGAAATCCAAAAAAACCGACAAAAGCAAATGAATTTTCGCAAGCAAAAAAAAAAACAAAACAAAAAAGCAGTCTGCATGCGTTTGTGGCAACACTGGCGTAAGAGTGGTTATTTAACGAGTCATGCAGTGGAAGTGAGAGGGGAGAACGAAGCCAATCTAAGAACGATGCATTAAAGCGAGCACAAAAGCGAATACGAAGCGCGCATGTGTGCACATTATGAAAAAATTGAAAGGGAAATGCAACCAGACAAAAAAATATATATATATATGTGTATGAATAAAAACAACTACGATCAACGAAGCAAATGAAGGAACGAGCGAACGAACGTGTGGTGAAGCCGTTATTTTGTAATATGACAGACATGTATAACAACAAATAAGTGAAATCGCGTAATGATGACAATGATATAAAGTAAAACAAATACAAATACAAATACAGCAAAAAGAGACATTAACGAAATATAAAAAAAAATAAAAAAACCGAAACGATTTTAGTAAACATTGCTTATTAATATTTGCATGTAAACGAAGTCAGTAAGGCAGTAAGACAGTCGGCGAGCCAATTTTGGTCATGTTGAATCATCATCGTTGTCATGATCATCATCATTGACAGGCAAAGTCGTGAGACAATTGAAAAAGGCACACACAAACACACACACACATGAAATTGGTCAGCACTTAACAATAAATGTGCTAAAAGCGCTAAATTACGACAGCGGCAGCACAGCTGTAACATTATTTTGTAATACAGAGCGCGCGCAAAGTCAATGCAGAGTTGGTAACCACTGAGCCTATGTATGTATGTGTGTGGATATGTGTATGTGGATCACTGTATGTTTGATTGCATTCAAGCACAGCTTTTAGCAGTTGAGCGCTAATGGTTTACATATAAGCAAAACAAAAAAGGGAAATACAAAGGCACACACATGCAGACACATGAATTGTTGTTCTGTTGTTATTATTTTTTCCATTAAATGCAATTTAACCCTAATACACATAACCCACAAGTGAGTTCAAAGCGACACAATTCAGTTCAGCTCGAAACAAAAAGACTTGCATTTTGTCTGCGCACTTTATCTGCATTGAGCTTTTATTTTTTATTATTATTGTTATTATTACGCTGTTGTCGACATCGATGACGACTTAGCCTTCGTCATCGTCATCGTCACCGCCGTTGACGGCGTTGGCTTTTTGGACTCTTGTACAACTATTTGTTTATTTGTGTTTGGCTTTTCTTAATCAGTGTTTTTTTTTTTTTTGGGTTTCTTTTGAATTTGGGTCTCATTTTCAATCTGTTCCCCCCACCCCACGCTACTTATTGGCTTAAGTAAGTTTTCAAAAACTCAAACTGACAGCTGCCAAATGTTCAAATTGTATGCGAAATAATGACCAAAAGTGCGCCTGCGTCAACGACTTGTTGTTGTTGTTGTTCATGTTGTTGCTATTGTTGAGATTTGTACTTTGTTTGAGGCTTAACAAGATGTGGCGCGATATTTGGCTTGCAATAATTTTCACGTTGACGTTTTTCTATACACTTTATTGCTGTTTGTTGTTGTTGTTGCGTTTGCAGCGAACTAGAAAAGAGTTTGCCGCTGTCTAAAGGGCAATCAAATCAATCAACGCCTTCATTCGAGTTTTATTTGCTTTTATTATTACATTTTTTTATTGCTTTACTATTTTGGGTCTTTTCATCGATTATTCGAACTTTTTGTGCATTTCAAACGATCTTTTTTGTTTCTTGTGAAAAGCCAAGCTCATTTGATTGAGTTACTTAATCATGGTTTCAAAAGATTTTGATAATATTATTTTTGCCTAATTGTTTTGGCGACTTAAAAGCTTAGCTTAAAATATGAAGACATTCAATATTGTTTAAATCATAGGTTTTTTTATTTCTCACACAACTTGCTTGGAAAATACAACGATTTTGTCATTGGAACAATTAAATTACATAAGAATGTTCAAAATTGAAAGGAAAAAAAGCGAGACAAACGATAGAATTACAAATAATCGGCTTATTCACAATGATATAATTTATCATCTTGATTAATTTCTCACTTAGTTGATCTAAAGGGAAATCAAAGTGTTTGCTGAGTGAATGATGACATTTTTTCATAAACTTTGTTTATCAGCAAAAAGAAAACTAAACATGTAAAATCTAATCAGCATAAAGCTTTTCTGACATGCAACTCTGTGTGTGTCCGTCAATCAAAATCAACACTTGCATTATCTCTGCCTCTTGCTCACACACACATACGCCCGCGACATGTGCCTAACCGCACGCTATGACAGCACTGCACAGAGCAACTCTGCTCAGCTGTTTGCTTAAGCAATTTAATGCATTCAAAAAACGGTGAAACAAAAAGTGCAACGAGGAGAAAAGCAAAGGAAACAAACAAATAAACAAAAACAACAATGACAACGTTGACAAAAATAAATTATAAATATATTTATGTGACATTTTGTAATAAAAATTTATCAGCCAACTCATTTTACATTTTTGTCAACATTTCAACGTGCGTTGGACAGACGGACGGACGGACGGACGGACTGGCAGACAGACAAACTGACAGCCGGTCTCTGATGTAGGTTAGTGGCACACTTGGAATCGAAGTTTAAGCATTCAAAGACAACGTTGACTTCATGACAATCAACATGCATTTTTTGTTTTTTCTTCTGCAGTTTTACTGATTTTAAAATTGTTTTTGTTTTTGAGATTTGGTTTTCTTGACTTTTGTCGCGTTTTTTGTTGCTACTCAAGTGGTTAGCATTTGTTTTGAATGCATTTTTATGCTGTTCTGCTTTGGCATTTGTTAACAATCAGTTTGTTGTTTTGTTTTTATTATAAAAGAAGTATTTGTTTTTTTTTTTTTTGACATTTTGTAGATTAATGTTAATGTTATTGTTGTTTTTGGTTTTGCACTGCAATTATCATTCAAGGCCGAAGTTGTTCTAAGTATTTCATCAGTTTTGCTGATTGTGTTGCGGCAATTAATTGTCTGCCAAGACTTAAATAAAACTTCTACTTCAATTCATATGTAAGCATTTATTTTGTTGTTAAGACTTTTAATGAGATTTCATGTCACTTCGCGCTGATTAAACGAGGTGTGAGGTAATTTTTCATGTGCTGTGTTATTTGTTTTTTTATTCTCTACTATTATTTTTGGCTTGACTTTATTTTTGGGGTGCGGTTGCAGTTTTTGTTGCTGCAAATATTCTAAGTGGGTGCACAAAGACGAACGAAAACGCTAATTAAGCAGAATGTTGCTTAAGCAATAGCCAATTGCTTATGCAAAGTAAATTTGGCAACAATAATGTGCAAAAGAGACAATTTCAATAAAGATAACATTATGAAGAAATTGACTAATATAATAATAACTTGTTTGCATTTGCTTTCTCGTTTTTTGTTGATTTCATTTCCAAAACTTCAATGCGCAACTTTTCAATCAAATTGTTGCCTCAATATTTATTCCAAGAACCAAAAAACGATAAACGAAAAAAAAAAATTTATGAAAAGAAAACAAGAAACATTATTGAATTGTCAAAGATTTCTTTGTTGTTATTGGTGAGGGGGGCAAATGGGGGGAAGGGTCAGTTCGCTTGCACATGTGCTGAATTTCAATTTCAATTATATATTAAAGCAACTTCATCATTTCTGTCAGTTTTATTTGCAACAAAGTAAAATTATTGCCGTTGTTGTTGTTGTTGTCGCAAACTCATAAGATTTCAAAAGAACTAAGACAAACAAACAAACAGGCAGACAGACAGACAAGACAAGACACAAGTGTTGAGAAAAATTGCAGCAGCAGTCGGGACGCTGACGTTGACGTCGACGCAGACAACGTCGCCAAACGTTTACTTGCAGTGCGTATAAAAAATGAAAGACAACAATAACAAAAAAAAGCACTGAAGAAAATGAGTGCAAACTGTATAAATATTTCCACTGCTTTTACGTTATATTTTCCAACTTTTGACCCAGTTTCATTTTCAACGCTGCACGCGTTTTGTTTCTATGGCAAATATTTCTTTTTTTTTATATTTCGCTTAGTTTTCAATTCAAACTTTTTGTTTTTTTAAGTTATAAGCATTTGAGTAAAGAAGAAGCAAACGAAATACTAAAGAGTTAACAAAAACTTTACAAGCTAACAAATAAATAAAAAGAATGTATAAAAAATGAAAATTTAAATATACTTTGATAAAAAAAAGTTCGTTCTTTACATAAAGACTCTTCTGTGTACAAGTGTTGAACGCAATGTGCATGAGCAAGCAAGCGAATGATCGTTTAAGATGTGCGAGGAGAGCAGTCATATTTTGTGGTTGACGTCAATGCGACGACAAAACGTAACTGTTTGAAAATGATTTACAAGTCATATGGTTTGGCAACAACAACAACAACAACAACAACAACTGCGACGGCAAAAGCAAATAGAATAGAAATCGTCAATATCAGCTGTAGAATAGCATAAGCAAACTACAACAACAACACAGAATTCTCAGAGAAACACAAATCATGCCAAAGCCAAACAAAAAAATACAACAACACAAAAAACGAGTACAATCAAAGCGGCTCTTGTGCACGTTTTTGTGTCATGTGTTGCGAAAAAAAATATACATTAATAAAAAAAATAAATAAATAAATTGAATATTAAAATAAAATGATGACGAAAATGTTTTAATAATAATTTATAACGCAAATAATTTTATTTATTTTTATTATTTCCATTTTTTGTGTCAACCTTAATCATTTTTATTAGAGTTGCACGTTTACGCCTCTCCGTCGCTGTCTCTCCCTCTTTTCTACCACACTAGCACACGCTCTCACCGCCGCTCACTTGGCCTATAAAACTTCGATCGCAGTCAAGTCGGAAAAGTACATTGCTGCTGCTTCTTCTTTCTTCGCTTAGAGTTTTGAAAAAAAAATAGAGAAAAATCACTGTGTCTGATTACAACATAAAATGATGTTAGTTGTTGACGTCGACAGACTGCAACATTCTTCGCAATGCGCCCCCCTTGACAACACACACACATACACCACACACTCACTAACTAGCACACCCTCAAAAATCGCCAAGTTGTCTAGCCTGCTTGGTGGCATTGCTTTTTTTGCTTAGCTTAGTTTTACTTTGCTTTGCTTTACTTTATTATTTTGATGTTGCTTAGACATTAGTAATAGAAAAAAAAACAAAAAATGCATAAAAATAGAAAAAAATAGAGTAGCACAGCTCAGAAGAAGCGCTACAACTTTTACACTCGCGCTCAAACTAAAAAACTGAAAGAAAAAAAAATAGAAAACAAAAACAAAAATGCTTAATGTGAAAGCAAAAACAGGCCGAGACGCGATGCGACGAGACGTTTCGCATTTTGTGGTTGTCGTCGCTGTGGATTGTGTGGCATGCGGCATGTTGCATGTTGCTGTTTTTGCGGATTGTGCGCGACAGTAAAAATAAACTTTAAACGTAAACAAGTGACTTCAACGCTATTGCAACACTGAGGCAATGAATGCATAAAAGACACAAGTAGCAAACTGCAATTTTGCTTATCTTATATCCAGTTTGGTTTGGTTTGATGTATTTTCTAGCAAAGAAAAAAATTTCAATGCATTAAACAATTATATTGCAACAATTTGAATGACCTTCTTATTAACTGTGTGGTAGAAACAATGTTTTCAAATAAAAAGTCTTAAGTATCGAAGTAATGGAGAAGTAACGTAGAGCAAATCTTGAATCATTAAAAGTGTAAGTTAGAGTTGTGCAATTGTCGATAGTTTCATGCCATGTTCCCATTGAACTTAACTAAACATTGCGTACCTTCAATGCTAGACTGCTGTATGTTTAGTATTACGCACTATTTTCGTAGTGATGGCATAAGCGGAGACTTGATGTCAATTAAATGGCGCTCGTCATTGACTGAACGATGAAAGTCAAAAAAATGTCTCCCCTCGAGCGCAAGAACAACCAACAGACAAAGAAAAGGACAAAATAAAAATAAATAAATAAAGAATAATAGGCAATAAAAATGATGGTGCTGCGCTAATTATTACAACGTCAGAGTCGAGATCGAGAACTGATACTTTTACTGATGATGCTGTGTTGGATGCCATTTGACCTTTAAGGTTACAAAGAGTCAAATTAATAACAATGCTTAGGCTTCGCCTAAAACTTCTGTTGTGCTTCTTCTTATATTCTATTTGTACAAAAAGTAAAGTTTGTTTTAGAAGCCGTCAAAGACGACGTAAATCAATTAGTTTAGCTTTGAGCTTACGGGCAACTTCTGCTTCAGCTAACTTGCACAATAACTTTAATGTCTTCCATCTTATTATTTCTGCTGTTGTTGTTGTTGTTGCTATTGTAGCGTTTCATCGTTATTATCTTCGGCTGCTGCTTCTTCTTATCCGTTTCTATGCGCTTACATAGAGAAGACATAATGTTAATGCTATGAGAACAAAAGAAACGCTTTGTTTGTTTGCTTGGCATGGAAAAAAGTTAGCAAGACAAGACTTTCTTTTTGCAGATTTGTTGCAATATAAATAATAATGCTCATTGCATATTTAACTTACTACAGTGCCTTTAATCATGTTAGTTATATTTACTTGGTAAAAAATAGAAATAATGTTACTGTTATTTATCTCGTCAGTTGTGTCTACATGCGTGGGCGTACACGACATTGCACAGGCAGCAGTTTGGCGCCTTCGCTTGCACCGTTGACGACGCTGCCATGGCGCCTCGTGTGGTTTTTGGATTTGGTTTTTAGTTCTCTTTTCATTTACATTAAAAAAGATTTTAATTAACAGATATGCATATGAAAATCTCAGCTTGTTATAGATAATGACTCAATAACATGAACTTGTCTTAGTTAGCAACAACACGAAATGCGATAAAAGACAAGTTTACTGTACGACGACGACGACTGTGATTGCGACTGCAACTACTGTAACTATGAGTATGTCTATCGCTATGTCATTCGGTAACGGTAATAGCGGCAGTGACGGTAAACCGACAAAATGCAAATGTCGTAAAATGCCGAAAAAAGCAACCCAACAGACACATTGACAGAGCTTCAGTGCATAAAAGTGCGGTGGCAAGTCAGTTAGGCTGGCTTGTATGCATGTGTGTGTGCTTAGGTGCGTGTGTGTGTGTGTGTGTGTGTGCATGGCAAACTCATGATGCTGGCATGTGTGTTGCTCGAGGCAGTAGCAAACATTTTCCATGCTGCATTCAAAGTGCAAAGCTGCCACGAAAATTTTGTGTGGGTGTTTAATCGACTGCCATAAACGTATTAGCTTTTATTGTTGTTGTTGTTGTCATTGTTGTTTTTTGTAATGCTATCTTCTGTTTTTGGCTGCTCTTCCGTGTGCCGTATGTTGTTGCTTCGTTGTGAATGTCATAGTGACAAGCGCAAAAATGTTCATAGCTATGAGCGACGTAGTGGCAGCATTGGAATTGAAGCGCACTGATGCTGTCTACTAATCTGTCGCATTCTGTCGCACTGCGGCAAAGTCTTTGCCACACACACACACACACACTTAAACACATTCACATGCATACAAGTGACAAGTGTCATTACGTCAAGTGTTAGTGGCGGCAACTCAGCCACAGGCTGAGCTCAACTGAACTATGCTGGCAGACAGTCAAAGTGTTGTTGCCTTCAAGGCATTGTCTTCCTGTGCCTCCTGTGTCTGCAGTATCGCTGAGATTTTGACTACGACTGCAGTCAATTTACTATGCAAGTAAGACTCACTATAAACTTAAAATGTATGATTTTTATTCAAGTTAATTAATGACTTAAAAAAAAACAAACGATTCTTCATACATATTTTTAATTAAAAGAATAAATCACCAGTAACGACATTTATTCGCCATAAAATTATTATGCTGTCATTTTATTTGCAGTGTTAAATTCGACCTCGACTCTCTGCCTTCAGCTAACATGGTCGATAACAGATTTTTTTATTTCTGCTTTTTAATTTATTTTTAGTAGTTTATAATTGTTTCATAATTATGCCGCTTCGCTTTAATGTCATCATAACGCAGTTCATGATGTCTGCTTAAGTGACTATTCGTCTAACGATCGGTCTGTCTGTCTGTCTGTCTGTCTAACTACATGTACTTACACATCTACAAAACAAGTTAACTATGTGCGCCTTCTCATTACCAACTTCACATCATTGGCAGTGCTGCCGAACAGCGGCACCCTTTGCAGTACTGCGCTGCTTTACTGTCTGACGTTGCCATGCCAACACAGCTGCGCTCATTAAGTCTTCTTCTTCTTTTACAACGTTGTCCTCGACACTTGACGAAAAGTAAAACAAGAAAAAAAGAAAAAGCTCAAGTAGTGCACTTTGCTCTCACTCTTCTCATTTGTGCCGCATTCGCTCTCTTATGATTTTGGTTTTTTTACACGTTTGACGTTTTGTTGTTTCTTCTTGTTGCTGTTGTTGTTGTTTAGCATACATTTATTGCAGGTGCGCACTTGTTTCTTCATTTCTCGTCTCGTTTGGCCTGCTTCCGTTGTTATTTTTTTTTGTTTTTTTTTTTTTAATCTTTTTTATTTGCAGTACTTTAGTATTGTCTTTGCAAGCATTCCCCCAGTTGCTAGTCATGTTTTTGTTTTGTTTTTTTCCGACTACTTGCTGCTTGTCATAATTATTTGTGCATATAATCAACTTGTGAATTGCAGCACTCGAGTGTTGGCAAAGCCATGACAAGGCAGGTAGGCAGGCAGGCAGGCAGTGACTTCTTGTGGTTTTCAACACTTCTGCACTTGTCATCATTTTCGCCCCTATAGTTTCCAACACATGTCAGTGCCGACAACGCTCTTCCTTCTCACTCTCTAGCGCTCCACATGACTTCTCACCTTAGTTAGTATTTTTAAAAAATTATTTTTGTTGTTAATTTACTTTTACCCTTCACCGCCGCTGTGGTTAACTTCTCTGCGGCCATAAATTGCCACTAAAAGTGTTGAGCGCTGCACTTTTGTGCCCATTAAAAGAAATTGAATTAAGAGAGATAAAAAACTACAACAACAAATATTATTGCTTGGCGCTGTTGCAGATTTTTGTTTTTTTCTTTTTTATTTATACATAAATGTGCGAATTCTGTGACGCGGCTCGTCTAAAATTACAAACTTCAGGGGTTAATATAAATACAACTGTTAGTGTCTGCTTCTTCTTCTTCTTAGTGTTGACCAGTCACTTATTTTGAGTAAAATAAAAGTTGGTAGCGCAAATTACTCATACCTATAATGTTGTTAACTGACGGCTTCTTCGACCGTCCGTCCGACCGACCGACCGACCATCAGTTATTGGTGTTGTTGTTGTTGCTGTTGTTGTTGGATGTGTTGATGAGTTCACTTTAGGTGCGGTTTTGGTAACGTTGCGGTTTGATGCGATAAATTGGCGGTCCGATACGGCCGGACGGATCGGCAGACGGAAAGCTCATAAATTGCATTTGTGGTTTGTTGTACAGTGTGACCTGCAACTGGTATTGAGCACTCTTATTAACAATGAGAATTAGTTACCATGTAAGTGCAAATTAGACACAAATTATGAATGTCAAAGTATGAAGAAGAAGACAAAGCATAAAACTTACTATAATTTCTTTTAATTCATAAAAATAAATGAAAATTAATTACAAACTACACATAATTGCCAATAATAATTTTAAATGTTAATCAATAATGATAAATGTAACTCGTTTAAGTGCGCGTACACTCATAAGTCATAAATTAAATAAAAAAAAGGAAAAGCAAAGTAGTTGAGCGTTTAATGTTTGTAAAATGCTTGTTGCAACAATTGATAAATTACTTAATTAAAATACGCGCACGCCCCAATAAATATGCAACAAGTTCGAATGCAATTGAATCAATAAAATTAAACAAAAAAAAGTAAAGTGCAACAACACTGAAATAAAGATCATTGGCAATTATTAATGTTGTTGCAATTATTTCACGCACTGCCACCTATTGATTATACGGAGACATACACACACGCGAAGATACATAAATACTTGTTGTATACTTGTATTTGTGTAGGCAGCAAAACTTTCCTTGCAACTCGCATTGCTTGCCTTGCCGGCCGTCATTTGCAATCTATAATTGTGTATAATTTAAGTTAATTTATTGAGGCATGCTTTCAGCAACGATAAGAGCATCAGCACCATCGGCAGCAGCAACAACAACACATTCAAGTGTGACTGGCTTTGGTCCTCCCATCGGTTGCTGCGGCTGCTGTGGCTGCTGCTGCTTCTTCTTTTGATGCGCTTTCCTAAGGCTATTCTTGACTTTGAATTGAACGTGCGTGTAATCGATACCGAATCATTGATTTCCTGCGCATTTCATGAGCTTCGATTACACATACGATGACAACAATAATAGCAACAACAACAACCAACAACTGTGACGAAGACAACTTGGCAACTTGGACGGACAACTGCACGCAGACGCATCGATTTCAACGAAAGAGTTTGTTCTTTTTCTACACTCCCCCCCTTTCACTCTGCTGGCCCGCTGCTGCTCTTTCTGCTCCTCTTTTTTTTGCTCTTAAACTGCAACGTTTTTCACTTCTTCTTTTTGTATATCATGATCATTTTTATTTTTTTCTTCTTATTTTTATTGTCGTTTGTCTACTGTTCGAACACGGTCTTCTTCTTCTTGTTCTGCTTCTGCTTCTGTTAGTTGTTTGCAGTGTTGCCAACTTGACTTGAACTGGTTATGTTTGTTAGCTTCTATGGCCAACATTATCGTCGTCGTCGCCGTCGCGCATTTAGCGTATTTAGGCTGGTTTTATTTCACTTTTTTTTCTTTAATACTTTTGCTGCTTCTACAACAACAACAACAACAAGAAACACTACCACTTTTTCTCAGCTTCTGCTTCTTCTTTAGTTTCTTAGCTTTATTTGTGCCGTGCGTTTTTCTCTTATAGCAAACGAAACACACACACACACACACACACATACACACACGCACACACATGGGGAAGTAAAAACAAAATTCATTGAACTTTCGCATGAAAATGCTCTCAAGGTTATCAACTTCAGCTTTGTCGTCGTCGTCGTCCGGTATGGTAGCGCAGCAAAGCAGCAGAGCGGCAGAACAGCAGCAGAGCAGAGCGGCAGAACAGCAGTAGAGCTCAGTCTAGTAGAGCAGATCGGTTGGTCGTTTGTTCGTTCGGTCTTTTCGTTCACATTGAGCATTTTGGTGTATTTGTTATTTGCGCTTATTTTCGAGCTTCGCGTTCAGTTTCTTCTTCTTTTTTCGTGTTTTGATTCGCTTTCAAGTTGAGTTTGCTTAGTTTAGTTGAGTTCGTTTCGGTTTGTTTTTTTGTTTGGTCAGTAACATTTGCCTTTTTGTTTTCTTTTTTCGATCTCTTGGTCGCACTCGCACCTTCACTGGTCTGTCTATCAAGCACTCTGCCGCCGCCTTCCAACGCCGCGCGTACATTATGGGTTCTGTTTGCTTAACCTGCCACTGCTGTCTGTTGCTCATGTGTGTGTGCATGTGTATGCGTGCCCAATGTGTCTCGATTTTGTTGCTATTTTGATTCTTGATTCATTTGTACACTTGCAGTCGTCGCGCTGTCTCACTTTCTCTGCTTCGCTCTCGCTGAATCTGTCTCTCTTTGACCCTTACTCGTTCACGTGAACGTTGCTGTTGCTTTTTCCCTGGGATTTTTATGCTCTTTTTGTACTTTGTAGAGTGACCACTTACTGATTTGATTTATTAACGCAGTTGAGCAAATTAATTGTGTTTTTATGCAAACATTATTACGTAAATAGTAATTAGAATGTGTTAAATACAAAATTACGCAAAACAAATTTGAGTTTAACCAAACTTATAAGTTGCCTCAAGCGGCATACTTCAACGTTCTTGTTTTTCTTAAGCTTCAAGTCATTACTCTTTCTACAAAGAGTCAAAGTTGTTATGTATCTAGCTACTTTTCTTCATTCGATTGACTTGAACTCACTTCAACACGCAACTCATCTCATCTCATCTCACATTTGACGTATCTTATTGACTTTGCCACAATTTAACTTGATTACTTTTTTAAACCACTTTGGCTGATTTCCTTTGCAAATTGATTTGATAATAAAAATCGGTCAGCTTAATTTGATTTCGATCTTTTGATGTGTTGACTAAATACCGTTGAAAATGATCATTTATTTAATGTGCATTCCGTATTTTTATAAGCACGTTTTTTTCGTTTTTTGAGCAACAACAATTTTCATGCAACTCGATTCAATTCATTACGCATACACACACACACACACTTGCTCACACATACATGTACATGTTTGATAGCCGAACGAAATGAAAATGTGCCATCGAAGCAACTCATGGCGACTCGAATCGATTTCGTAGCAAATTTTTGATTTAATGCGCACATAAAATGTTGCTTTATATATGTGCAAGCATATATTTTGTCTCTCTGCCTGTCTCACTCGCTCATCCGCCTTATTTGCTCCTGTTGATGCTGCGCTGTTGTTATTGTTATTATTGTTGTTGTTGCTTTGCTCAGCAATTTTTCGTTAAATTTCGTTTTTATGCTTTTTTCTTATTTTCAGTTATCATTTATCAAAATATTGGCACATTAATAACTCACTCACTCACACACACTCACACACATACATGACCACGAGTTCGCCTTTCTTCACACTCGTTTGCCTGTTCTTTTGACTGCGTTGTTGTGATTGTATTTATGTGTAAGTATTTCAATGGCAACAACAACAACAACAACAAGCGCAACGATGAGTAAGCACGCACTTAACCCACGATTCCTTGCCTTGTTCTTCTTCTACTTGTTCCTGTTCATTTACATGATCTGCCCTCCCGCTCTCGCTCTCGCTCACACTCACGTTTCTGTTTCGTTATCGTTTTGCGGCCCTTCATTAAATTTGAAGTGCTGCCACATTTGTTGGCGAAAATATAAATGATGGCGTCATGTGTAGGCGTAATATTTCTATTTAGTGCGTGGAACCTTGAAAAGTTCATGAACTGAACTTATAAATATGATTTGTTTATACTTATTTGCTCTGTGTGTGTGTGTGTGTGTGTTTACCCCTCCCCCACAGTGCTTTGCATTCCTATTGTTTCTTAACTTTTTCCGTTTTTATGTTTTCTAATTAAGCGCACATTATTTTATTGCTGTGCCTTTGTTGTTGTTGTTGTTGTTGTTGTTACAATTCTGCTTAGATATATATAATTATCCTTTATGCAACTCACGCTCGCTCCGTTTTATGTTATATCTTAATAAAATAGCATCGTAAAAAAAAACGGCACTAAAAGCTCTCAATTTAATGTGTCTGTCTTGCGTTTTGGCCAAGTGCTCGAAGCTTTAACATTTGCTTGGTCCTTTTACTAATTTATTTCATACTAAAAGCACACACACACACACACTCAAACATATACTTATTTAGTAAAAGTAATTAAAATTGTTGTATGTGTCTGCCGAAGAAAATTGCTCACTTCCGGCGTGTTTTTCTACGCTGCTTCCTCTTTATTTGGAGTAACCTTTGTTGACGTTTTGTTTTATGACTGCAACTAAATGAAATTACAACAACTTCCTTTCACTGCTGCTTTACAAAGCAACATGTTAGCACATTGAATATGCAAAAAGAAGTAATAATTTATAATAATTACAAAGGCACAAGTCAAAACGGAAACGGAAGTTGTACAAGTGCCTTGGCTGGTCTGCAAAGACGAGCGGGCGGTGTAATAAGATGCAACAATCAACAAAGCCTCCAAAAGGGAAGAAGCGCAAAGAAGTTGCAAACAATTTCATCGAACACAACAAATCAATTAAAGTCGCTTTGACTTTCGCTTGCACTTGAATCAGAACAAGAAGAAGCACAAGCAACTGCAATTGCAACGGCAAAGGAATGTTTTGCTAATCTTTAAGCTGAAAATTATATTTACATAGAAACAAGCAAACAAACAAGCAAACAAACAGAGAAGTCAAAGAAGCGCGAAGCCCAACGAATAACTGCAAGTGATGCATGGCACATGGAGAGAGCGAGAAGGCATGAGTTTCACTGGGAAACCAATAAAGTACAACAAAGTAGATGTTGTTTAAAGGCAAAACGCATTGATTATTGTTTATGGCATTAAGTAAGGTTTTTGTTAACAAATAACACATGTTTCGTGCATAGAGAGGCTTCATTGTGAATGGCAAATGCCATGACTGACTGTGTGTGTGTGTGTGTGTGTGTGTGTGTGTGTAATTGGCATTTTATGCTTGTTGCTCTAGTCTTGACTTGAGTCAATGCTATGTTTTGCTCACACAATGATGGTCTATATTTTACATTAGTTCTGTTTGTCCGTCCGTCTGATGTTGTCTACTGTGTATTGTTTTAACATGTAATTACTTGGCAACAACAACAACAATAATAAAAGCATAGCATAGCAATGAGCAAAGCAAACAAATAAACAGTTATAGTTATATTTGTAACCAGCATTTTAGGTAACTGTAATAGCAACAACAACCATAATGACAACAACAACAGCAACAACAACAGCAGCAACATAGACAATTAAAGCACATTTTGTTCTTGTTTTACATTTCCAAGTTAATAATTTCTTGATAGCTTCGTTGTTCAGTCATTTATTTGTGCTTCTTCTTCTGCTGCTACGTTTGCTCTCGTATGTGTGTCTGTGTGTGTGTGTCCTGCAATTAAAATTCTAGCATTTGTTGTTGTTATTATTTTTGAGTTCAATTTTTCCAAACTCAATTGACGATTGTAATTAAAGGACCCCAAATGAAAAATGCTAATTGAAGAAGGTTTCCAAAATTTCTGAAGGTTGAATCAAACTCAGTGTAGATGTGTTGATTTGTACGAAGAAGAAGAGTTCAAATTTGTTGCAATTAAAGTAAAAATTTATAATAATATTCCAACAAAAAGTATGTCAAAGCAAAATGGCGTTATGTTTACATAAGAGTTAATGAAAAATAAGAAAATAATAAAGTTTGATTGTTCCCACAAAAATGTCTAATATTTGCTTAGGTGCTTTTGTGAGTTTGCACAAGTTCTGAGTTTGAAAACCTATCATTTCGATAAAGTTGAATATTTGTTTTGTAAATGAGTCAAAAATGGTAATCAATCTTTTGACGAAATCTTCTTTTGACTTTCATTAAAGTAACTTTGTTGCTAATGCAGCAATGTAAACATTTCTACATTTCTCCATTTAAAGTTTACACATGACTTAAAAAAGGCGATTAATCAAATTCAAACAACATGGCTTTCAGTCGCCATGACAGTCTCGAATACAAAAGTATTGAATTAAGAAAGAAAACAAAAACACACAAATAGCGGAAATGCATTAATGTTTTTATTGTTAAAAAACGTTGCAAGTAAGCCAAGCAACAACAACAACAACAACAACAAACACATGCTGTAAGTAATTACATGGCAACTTAGAATCGCTTCTTTTTTGTATGCCATTTTCAAATTAAAAAAGTCGCTACAATAATAACAATAACAACAACAACGACAGCAACGACAGCAAGAAGAAGAAGACGAGTTTTGATGAGACAAAAACTTCCAATGGAAAATACTCGTTTTAGGTTATGTTTCTTTTTGGCGAATTTCTCCCCTTTTGAAAAGTTTTAGTAAAAAAAGAAACAATAATAATAATAAATAAAGAAAAGCATAAAACGAACATTGAGCGTTGAAGTTTATGGTTTTATGCCTTCAGCATAATTCCTGCGTGCGCGTGTCGACCTTCTCTCTCTCTCTCTCCCTCCCTCTGTCACTCTTCATGCAGCGCTGTTATACGCCTTTGTCTCTTGTATACCTTGAAAGTTACGCCAAACTGGCATTTTTCAGCGTCTTCTTCTTCTGCTTTCCTTCTTGGCCAAAGTTTCGCTTAGAAGTTGAACAGAACCGAACAGAAGACATCATAGAAACGGCCAAGTTTTATTTGCCTATTTGAGACATGTTCTTCTCGACTTCATGCCTTTCGTTGTGGCAAACTTGTTAATTTAAGGATTTAAAAACTCTCACACACAAAAAGAAGACTCAAATCGTTTTGACTTTTAGCTCAAGAAGCTACAAAAGCAACAACAAAAACTCTTAAAGTGTCTTGGCTGCAAATGCAGTAAAAATACTCAAGGAAGAAGAAGAATGAGCGAAGAAGAATGCAAGAAAGGTGCTAACGGTAAACTCTTTTTGCTTCACTGTTAAATATAATTAAGCGTTTTGTAATAGTTTGGTTATAAATCACTAACTGCAAACACACACACACACATGTGCACACACAGACATGCACACACGCACCTACAAGAAGCACATGATGATGTTACTGCTGCTGCTGATGATGATGATGATGAAGTCGATTGTGGTTTGGGGTGTGACCGAATCGTCTTGCCAGATTGGCGCGTATGTGAAAAGGTCATAACCCAACACACACACACACACACACACACATGCACGCATAGAAGAACATGCACGCAAAAGCAATCAGCAATATCTAAGCTACAACAGCAACAACAACAGCAACAAAAGGAAGGCGAAAATTGTTGATTTTTTGCTGATAAACGTAAAACTGTTGTTGTTGTTGTTGTTGCAGTTTTGTTGTGGCCATTCTTATCTTTCGATTTACTGATTGACTGCTTGACTTGTTTTCACACACACACACACACACACACACACATGCCGTTGCAACGAATGACGCGTGTTGAATTCTCTCATAGTTTTGCCTTGGGTGTGTGAAAATTTCCAATTTGTATGAAATTCAATAAACGTTAACAGCAACAACAACAGCAGCGAGAAAGCGGAAGTTTTAAATTTGTAAAGCAATTTACAAGCAATAACAAATAACAAACAAAAAAAAAACAGAGACAGAAAAAAATGCGCAACTCATTTGCTTATAGCAACAACATTCATGGTGAATGACAAATACTCAATCAGAATCAGCCGCCAGCCGCAGCAACAACAACAAGAACAACAATAACAGTGACTGCGACTGCGACAGCGACTGCAAGAACAACAACAGCGACAGTAGCATCATCAGCAGACGAAGGTAAAGATGATGTGCTGAATGAGTTGAAGTAGGCAAACGGTGAGTGGTGAGAGTGATGGAGAGTTGTAACGGGCGGTGGAGAAGGAAAGAAAGAGAGCGAACGAGCGCGTAGAACGAGAGTGCGTTTTTGCTCATGTTAGCTGTCAGCAACGGCAGAAATTGACATATGACGTTTAATTAATCATTTGCAGTTGGACAGAAACGTCATTAATACACACACACACACACACACACATGCATATGTTGACTGTTAATTTGCTAAAGAATGTTGTTGTGCTTTGTTTTTCTTTCTCCCCACTATTTTTTCGTCCGTAAATGCCGTAAAGCAATCAATAGCATTGCTTCAATCATGAGTTGTGTTATGCACACATTTTTTATATGTACTTCAGCGCACTCAAATCGCCATCCGTCCGTCCGTCCGACCGACCGCTTTTAGCCACAAATACATGCTTGCAGTTGAAAGTTGAAATGTTAATGCACGAAAGCACACAATTTTTGTTCTCCTTTTTTTGGTTTTGTTTTGGTTTTGTTTCAATTCGTTGTAAGCAGAAAGAACATCAATAGTCGATATTTGTATACAATTTTATTGTGCATGTGTAAATGCATTTTGTTTGTTCTTTCAACTTTTGCTTCATGTTTAATTGATGATGTGTTTGTTTGTTGTTGCTGTTGTTGTTGTTGCTGTTTTTGTGTACCGATTACTTTGTCGGCATTCAATTGAATTTAATATGAAAATCAAACTCGTTTGTTGATTCATTACACTCGCACACACACACACACACACACACACACACACGTGTGCATACTGCAAGCGGCATTCACATGGCAACGTGTTTTAAGTTTTACTCAAATCCGTTTTCATTGAAATGTTTATTGTATAATTTCAATCATTTCCGCGCCTTTATTTCTTGTTATGTTTTTTTCCCATTTTTCCAACTGATTTTTTATTGTTTCATTGCTTTTTAAGTTGTATGTTTAATTGGCAATAATAAACATGTCAAACGTTAGGCGTTTAAATGAGTTGCCACGCCCACTTATTAAGACAAATCGCACAACAAGTTGCTTCGTGCAATTGCATGATTTCCATTCGCTGTTTTTGCCATTAAGTTTTGTGAATGGCAAAAGAATAATTTCGCGCTTGGGCGACTACCGTGTTGAATTTTCATGTTATTAGCTGCGCAGCATTTTTTATTGCACTTCATTTTATATTTTTTGTAGTTGAGTTGTCAATTTTCTTTTTGAATTATAGTATTCATTAACCAAACCGTTTATGCAAACAATCACAGCTCACCGCCCATCACTTCACGTCTTCTTCTTCTGCCACGGCCAGTGCTGCTGCTGCTGTGTTTTTTAATGGCCGCTTTCGTGTTACTCGTGTGTCATTTGACTTTACAACTGTTATTTATGTTTGCATGCATGTATCGCTTGGCTGGCAGGCTGCCTGGTTGGCCTGACCGCCTCTAACGATAAAGTGTTTTATGCCATAATTTATGTCAACTCAAATGATCTTAAACACATAATCGGACTTAACGGCAAAAAAAAACTAAGCCTGTCAGACGCGCACAAAATTAACTACTTTATTACTCAAAGCTTAACCTGCAAAAAATTTCCATACTAATAAATTATTTTTTCTCTCTTACATTTTTTCATTGCAGGTAAGCGAACGTTTTTTTTATTTCTGCAAATTTTTGCTCTTACAAATTAAACACAACTGTTTTGGTTTTGGTGAGTATATCTGCTGTCTCGCTCTGACGTGCCTGGCTGCAATTGCAGAGACTGCACGTGTCTGCCAGTGCGAAGCGACAGGTGGCAACACCCACACACAAATTGCTGCCTTTGGTTGCCTTTAATTAATTGACAGTGAATGAAATGGCAACGTCGACTCGACTTGACTCGATTCGCGTTTTTTCATACAATCTGACTTTGCTTTTAATTTATTATCAAAGTTGAGCCAAGTTGAGTTGTATCGATTTGAAGCAAGGTGGAGTTTAGTCGCAGTCGATTCGAATCAAATCGAATTTACTTTGGTGGCGTTTAAATTTGATGCAAAGTGTTGCAAATTCATGATTTATGCGCTTGTCGACAATTTCGGACTTCACCAAAGAGCGCACAGTCGAACACCGCTTGGGCGTACGAGTGAGAAAGCAGTCATTTGTGTTCTTGCAAAAGTCAAAATGCGCTTTGTACATCATTCGAGTCCTCACTGTTGGCTTAGTTGTGTCCAAGCGTTTATTGCAGATTGTTTGTTGAAAGCTTTTGCTGTGAAAGTGTTTGCTTAATTACAAAACATTGAACTGTTTTTTTTTCCCGTTGCATATTCATTTATTTCCTGCTCCGAATAAACATGCTCGCAATAGTGAAACTTTACACATAATAAACATGTGAATTTGTGCATGGCATATTTTGATTTAACACTTATTGCAGAAACAAGTGCTTTTAATTTAATAGTTATTCATTCATTGACATTCATGCATGTCAAAAACATAACTAAATGGAATTTTGTGTTTTACGTTTTTACAACACTGACAAACTTGCTTGCACATGAGTCATGCACATGTGTGTGTGTGTGTGTGTGACAAACTTCAACTATTTTGGCATACAATGCAAATGTGTGTGTGTGTGTGACAAATAATAATTATATTGTTTTTTTCACTTGCAAACAATTGTGAAAAGAAGTTGGCAGGGCAAAAAGATTGGCAAAATTTGTATGCAGGCAACAACAACAAACACACAAATTCGTAAATTCGCATTGACTTTGACATTCAATTGTCATTTGTCGTCGTCAAAAGAAAACAAGGAGATTTGTTGTTTTTTTTTTGGTGCTGCCGCTTCTTTGTTATGTTTTTGACATTTTGTCTATAAAACTTCAAACGAAGCACGCGACTTTTTTAGTTGTTGTTGGACGACACTGACAGACACGACATGAGACGCCATGCGACGCGTCGTCGGAGCGTCATGTTTAATGATTATAGTTTTGTCAACGACCTGTTGTGTGAATGGCCTGTCAAATGTTAGGTTGCCGACTTATTTGTTTTTGTTTTGGTGTTGTTTTGGCATACATTAAAACATTAATTATTAGACGAGGCGAGGCGAGGCAAGGCTGAAAAATAAAAATACATTCAACACTTTTTACCGCTACGACGACAATGTTAGACGCGTAGAGATAAGAGTTCAATGCACCGCAGCACATGAGTGAAATTTCTTTGATTCGAAAAAAAGCAAATCTCATTTAATGAAAACCTTAAAAGTAATTTGACGTTTCATGCATGTTTGTCTATAAGTGAGTCGCTCACAGTGTGTGATACGCCCTCATTTACCGTTTTTTCCCCTTTGTTTTTTTTAGACGACTATTTTGTTACAGTATTTGTCGCATTTGTTACAGATAAGATAAAAAACAAAAAGAAGCCAAGTACGCGTAATGAATCAACACTGAGTAATCACAAAAAGCGAAAGAGAGAGAGAGAGAGAGAAAAGAAGCGTAAAAAATAACAACTACGGAGTAATAAATGTATAAAATATGCATGGCATGCAATGACTTCAGTAGTTGATGTCGTTTTTGTTGTTGTTGTTGTTGTTAAGCTAATTTTGATTGTAGATCAGTAATAAAAAGCAGAACAAAAGAGAAGTTCAAAAACTGATGATACTTCGGCAAGCACTTGTTAATTACCAATGTCGACACACATGTTTCAACGGCTGTGATAGAAGAAGAAGAAACACAAGAGCGCAGTGACTGACTGATGTGCTCTCATGGCACTCGCATGACCGTACGTACGTACGAGCATACACAAACAAACAGACGTGTATGTGAGTACATGAGAATATTTTGACTCATGTCTCTCTGTTTGCGTGATTGACTTTGCGTCCAATCACGCAAACAATCAATTTTTATAGCACGTTCACTGTGCGAGTTTTTTAGATTTTCGATTTTATACTTTTTACTCAGTTACGCATTAAAACACATGACATAAAAGTTGGTTTAATTTGAAATGAGTGTGTGAACTTTTTTGTTTACAAGAAGATTTTACACACACTTTCGTTGCCATGTGAATGGACAAAACGGTACTTGGCCCAAATGAAGACACAACACGTTTCATTGACTGAACAAGTCTTAAACATGCCGTAGGACGTATGTGACGTGTGACATTTGGACACATAGGAGACGTTACAGTCAGACAACATGTACGCTGTAGAAGGGTAAAGGCAAAGGTCGCAGACGAAATATTTAACACAAAAATCGTGTTTTATTTAAGAAATCGAAAATTTTTCGCTTAACCTTAGCATTGCTTATTTATTTTCGTCCCACGGAAATTTCTCAATTTGTACAAACCACAAAATAAGCATGTCTTTCAACAGCAACAGAGCACATGTCATTGACTTTGATTTAAAATAATGGCAATAAAACTATTTTCGTTAACATAGCATAAAATTAAAACTATTTTTTTATTGCTATAATTTTTTTCCATCATTTTTGGAATTAAATTTATTTCATTAACTGAGAGACATTCAAAACGCAACCATGACGCGTCATCGTTTAATGCCTGCCTAAAAAAACAATGAAGAAATGAGGAAAATAGAAAACTTATGTTAAATAAACATGCGCGTTGCATTTTTATTACGCACTCAAAAGTATTTTTTGTCTTTTATTGTCGATTTTTATGAGTTTCGTTTTTATATGGGAAATGTAATGTGGTTTTGGTTTGATTTGATTTGATGTGCTGCGATGTGATGTGATGTGAAGTGATAGAGGACCCCCCAACCCAGCAACGTTACACACTCGCACGCATGACACCCCACGCATTCATAAAAAAAAACAGATATAACACCAAAGAAGAAGCAGCGACGATTGACGTACACACACACACACACGCACACACACAAGTAAAGTCAGACAAAGTAATACGCAATACACTTGACACAATTCTCAAGCAAAATTGAACTCAACTTGGCACAACTCAATACGAATTGCTTGCACTGCCTTTATTTTATATAGTTTAAAAATAAAATTATTCAGTGACGATGACGACGATATGTCGGCGTCTGTGTGTGTGTGTGTGAGTTTGTGTCGGCGTTTTAACAAAAATACGCTAAAAAGCCAATAAAATAAATAATTCGGCATAGAGTGCCGTCTGCCAAGTGAGTGAGTAAGCAGCTAGCATAAACGCAGCGTTGAAGAAGAAGGTGTGCTGTGTTATGTTATGTTGTGGTGTGGTATGATGCAATGAAACGTCGCCATTGTCGTCGTTTAGATGAAGTGAAATATTAATCTTAAACACGAACAATAGCAACAACAACAACGACAACGACAACAATAACGAGTTGTTTGAAAGACAAAGAAGAAAATTAATAATAAGCAAGAATATGACGAAAAATGTGACCACATGGCTTGATCGTTCGACCATGCTGTGTGCTCTGTGCTTTGTATCGTGCTTAAAAGCTTGCCCGGGGGGATCGTTCGCTTTTGCTAGTCAATGTATGCGTGCAACGAGCAACTTGGGCAAGGTCATTAAACCACACACTGAATATTATTAGCGGTCGAAGAGAATGAAATCTAATGAAACAGAGCCACAGAGGCAGCACAAAGAGAGTGCGAGAGAGAGACGCACACTCATTCGCATGCATATGCTATGCATTGCATACGTTCTTGCTCATGCATATGCATTAGCAAATGCACACGCGACACATTGAAACAACGTCGATGTCGACGTCAACGTCAACAACGACACCAACGCATTGTAGCATTGACTTGTACACTCAGCTGTTTTAGTAGTTGTTGTTGTTGGTTTTATGCAACTCTGTGTTTCAGCACCTCTCTATTTCCCACTGTTGCGCTAGCTGCGTACGCTTGATGTCTCATCTCTAGTTGGATTTGCATTGATTTCTTGTTAGTATTTACTTATTCTGAACCGCCGTCTCCTCACCATTTGGCACAACGTACCGTATGCCATAAACATGAATTTCATTGCCGCTTCTGCTGTTGTTTTATTGCATTTCGCTTTATATTTCCGCTTTATTGCTGTTGTTGTTGTTGTTGTTTCTTCTTTTGCTTTTCCTATAAACATGTCTGTCATGTGTGACTGGCTTATCTTATCAGATATGCAACGGCAAAGCGTGTAAAATCGTAGCCAACTTTAAAGTTGCCTCTTCTTCTTCTGTTTCGTCTTCTGCTTCCTTTTTAGTAATGAACATCGCATAATTATTTTTTTGTTGTTGTTTTTGTTGTCTTTTTTATGTGATTTAAAGCGCCTTTGACTTTGCTTCATTAGTTTTTTGCTATGTCGTCGATCGTCGATATTACTATCGATAATTTATGCATTTTTCATTAGTAATGACATAATTTGCATAACTCGTAGAATAGTTGTGTTGATTAGGCTGTTGTTGTTGTTGCTGTTGTTGTTGTTGCTTTAACGTAGGCAGCGGTTTGTCATTACGTGTTGTGCCTTGAGTTTCCCACCAGAGCTTCCCCTTCTATAACAGTTGATTTGCCACTTTGTTATTGTGACAGCGTCAAGTCTTTTTGAATTTATTAACACACTTTAAAAGTCTTCAAGTGTACACGTGTGTGTGTGTGTGTGTGTGTGTGTGTGTTTTGTGTGTGGGAAAAGTCGTTGGCAGTGTGTTTCTGTACTAATGTCTCTGTTGCGGTTGTTGTTGTTGTGATTAGCTAAGCCTTAATTAGTTGAATTTATTGCGTGACGTTTAAGTTTTTTCTTGTTCAGCTTTGCATTTGTTTATATTTTGCTGATAAGCGCTTTTTAAACAAAAAAAAGTGAAATTTAAAAGTCAAATGTTTGTCCGTCCGTCTGTCATAGTTGTTTAAGCTTGAGCAACATTAATGCTTACTCGTTCGTTCTTTGACAGTTCACAAGTTGAAACTTGCATGAAATACGTGCGAAAAAATGTGATTTGTTATAAACTTGTTTGAAATTTGAGATAATTTGCTTGCCAAACTATAAAATGCTAATGCCTTACGCAACTGTCCAAACACACTGACTGACTGACACCCTTTTTCGAGCATGAGTTGTCACCAATATGGCATCAATCGAGTGTGACCCAAATAACGCATGCCTTAATATGATAAATTTAACAAACTAATACAGCAATAAAATGTTAAGTGGCACATTTCACCGCTTCTTCTTCTGATTTATCTGCATAAGCCAACAAAAAACCAAAATTGAAAAAATGCGACGCCCAAACAATTTGACGCATTAATTAATGAATTAATTCATTAAGCAAGCAAGCAAGCAAAGCGAAAGCAGCTAAACAAAAGACGAAATGTTAATGAAAAGAGCAGCAGCAGCAGCAACAACAACAACAACAACAACAACAGCGACGACAAACAAGTTTAGCATTTTAAAGATTTAGCTAATAATTCGTTGCCTGCTGCCTATCTATGACAGCATTTAAAAGGCCAAAATGAGATGACAAAAGTTTTAAGGCGCGTTAAGATTGCAACATCTTTCTCGAGTGATGGTGTGTGTATGAAAACGTCGTCGGCGGCAGCGGTGGCGGCAGCGCACGTGGGTGAGGCAGCACCAGCAACAACAGCAGCAGCAGCGGCAGCAGAGGAAAAAGAAGAAGCAGCGCCAAACTTGAGAAGCCACAAAAATGCGGTTGCCATGCATGCTGTGAGAAGCACACGACTGCACAGCCAACAGTTGCGCTCTCACTCACTCACGCACGCACTCACTTCCTTATAGGCATTCCATTTAATTGCTAGTGCCGAAATTAATGCGTGAAGCTTAGGCGATTGCATGCATGTGTGTGTGTGTTTGTGTGTGGTTTGGAAAGAGCCCAGAGAGTGAGAGAGTGTGTTTGGTGAGCGCAGCAAAGAGCGCGCCTTGTGCGACAAAATTGACTTTGTGTTGTTGTTGGGCAGACAAAGTTTTTTGTTTTTGTTTTTGAAGTTTTTTTTTAAACTTGTTGTTGCTTTAATTCGAATGCGACCGCATTCCGCATGCTTCAATTCATTGCCACAAAGCTGTGATTAATTATTTTTAGTTAATTAGCAGTTAATTGAGCTGTGCGGAGGAGAGCATTGAGTGAGATTACAATGTTGAAAGCGACTGTAAAAAGTCTATTTTAAGTCTTGTTTAACTTTATGGTTGAGCCAAATCACCGCAAAATACAATGGAATGAAAAATAATTTTTATTTGGCTTTTTTGATTAACTATTAAAAATTAAAACAAAAAAAAAATGTGTTGGTGAAGCGAGAAAAGCGAGAAAACGAAAAAAGCCAAATTGGCCAATAAAGTCGGCAAATAATTACGAGGCGCGCGTTATAAGCACACGGCACATTTCGCAAAGTCGACAACAGCAACAACAACAACATGCACAATGATGCCAATATCAGCAACAATAACACCATTGAGTTGAGCCATGAGTCAGTTGTGTTGAGTTGAGTTGAATGAGTGAAGTTGCCAAGCCAAGCGAAGCAAAGCAAAGCGAAGCGATGTCGGGTTAAACAATCAGTTGGCATTATTTTACAACGGTTGCCGCTACTTTGTTGTTGCTGTTGTTGTTGTTGTTGTTGTTGTTGTTGTTGTTGCTGTTGTTGTTGTTGTTGTTGTTGCTATTGTACTGTCGACGATGGCGGCGGCAACGATTTTCGTAACGTTGTTGTGCTAGGTTAGGGTTAGCAACAACAACAACAAGTCAAAGAGACACCAAACTGTCGAACTCAACGCTCAGCTATCAAAACGAAGCGATCAGCAAAGCGGACGCCTTCTTTTTTTCCGATTTAGTTATTGTTGTTGTTGTTTTTGTTCATTGCTTTACTTGCCACCTTTTTTTATCAGGTTTTTATGTCACTTTGTGTGTGTGTGTGTGTGTTTGTTGGCATAAACAATTCAACAGTTAAAATGCTTAAATTGGCTTATTGTGTTAACGGCAAACAAAAAACCAACAAAAACAAAAATAACGTTAAAAATAATAAAGTCGGAAAAGCGCAAATTGGTGGGCGATTAAAACAACAACAACAACAACAACAACAACAATGAAAGAAGGACAACCAAACAAGTTAAATAAAATAAAATGTTTATCAAAAAACAATTTCATGCCAAAATAAATAAATTAAAACGACATCAGCACCGAAAAATTGCTTAAATTGAATTTGCATAAAAGGGGGCGGGGCGTGTGGCAGAGGAGAAACTAAATAACAATCAAATTCGAATTGCATTTGAAAACTTTTCGCAAGCATTGTCCGTCTGTCTGTCAAACTAAAATGCAACAAAAATAACAACATTTATTTTATAGTTTAAATGGAAAGAATTTTTATATTTTAACATAAAAATAAATTGTTTTTCGAAACTGTTCAATATTTTTGTTTCATAAACTTGCATAAAACTTCTAGAAATTCTCGAGCATGAAAAGAGAAACGTTAATGTTAAAAACAAAAGGATGCTCACTTATAAAATGTCATATGATAAAGTCATAACAATAAAAATAAATGATATATATATTTTTGTATACTCATTGACGAAGCAAAGAAAACGAATAAATTCAAATAAATATAATAAAAAAAATGCATAACAATAAAAATAGTTTTAGTAGAACTTCGAAATTTATGACAATTTGAAATCGGATATTTTCCGAATTCCGCCTTAACTTATATAACAGAACGTTCAGAAAATGCAATGTTTTCTTTTAAACAGATTCATTGAAGATTGATTATTGAAATTTACTTTTATTATAATTATTATTATTTGTTTTTTTGTATGAATTTGAATTTTAATTAATTTGTTTGATTTTTTAAATGCAAACGAAAACTGAGCACAATTTTTCAAAGTCAAATCACTCAGTTATCAATCAATCACAAATTGTTATTGTATTTGGTGGCATTTAAAAATTTTTATTATTATTATTACCTTTAAAGAACTTCAGAACAATAAAAACTCGAAAAAAAAGTATAAATGCATTAATTTGCTTAATGCATCATTGTCGTTAGCCACCAACTGTTGTCCCTCCATACTGCAGCAGCAGCAGCAATAATAACAACAACAACAATGGCAGTCACAACTTTTGTCGATTGCATTTCACACAAAATGCTCATCAATCAAAAAATTTCTACTTGCGTGCAACAAAAGAATTACAACAATAAAACGAAAACAAATTTTCACGCACAACAATAACAACAACAACAACACTTTGTTACAAACCCGCAAGATTGAGAACCAATTGAAGTAAAAAAACGACAGAAGGCAAAACGGAAAAAATGGTCACTTTAATGAGAAAATGACTTTGGTGGAACAAAAGAAATGAAACAAATGTGCGTGCATGACCTCGAGGCCATTTTCGTACAGACAAAAAGGTATCAACAACCGGACAGACGGTGAAGAGGAGTGAGGAAAAAAATGAGAGCGTTACAAGCATGTCAATTGTGGGCAGCGGGACTAGCGAGAGGCATGCATCGATGGTGTTGCTGCTGCTGCTGGTGATAATGATGATTATGATGATTAAGCTTGAGGCGCTTTTTGCCACCATATAACGACAACAACAACAACAACTACTTAAAGTGCCAACTGCAATGCGCTTTCATTAAAGGTTTTTCTGTTTAGCTTCTTCTTGTTGCATGTTGCACGCTGAGAATCATGCATGTGGCAGCTGTGCTCTGTCGTTGCTTCCTCCGCAGCCTCAACTCGAACACGGCGCAATGATGACGCATTATTTTGTGCCCTTTTGCCAAAGCTAATCGATCAAATTGCATTCTGTGCTGCCACACTTGTTTGCAAATGTGTCCGTCGGCAGTTAAAGTAGCAGAAAAGAAGAAAAAGAAGTAGAAAAAAGTATGAAAATTAGGCATGAGGCAAAAAGCATATCCTGTTTTAGCATCGTTGATGATGACAAATGATTGCATTTCCGTTGCGTATGAGAGGATTTTTTATTGACGCTGTTGTTGTCATTGTTTTTGTTGTAAGTGTGTGACATTTCACTTTAGTTTTTTCGATTTATGCTTCCAGAATGCTTCAATAAGCTGATTGTGTTTGCTAAATGACAACAAAATGCTTTGGACAGCAAGAAGTTGACATTAAAGTAGTCATAATTGGCGCAAGAAGGAGAGGATGGGCGAAGAGAGTGTGAAAGTGACAGCAAATGTATCGCAAATCTCTTTCATCGCATAACATGCTGAAGCATATAAACTCATTAGAGTTTTTGGAATGTCTTTGGCAAATTAACTGCAAATATCTTCACACATTGCTAAAGTATCTTCTAAAAAACTAACAAAGCGGCGCTTTTGCCAAATTATCTTACAACAACAAAGTTTCCATTAAGCAAGTTTCTCATTGCACTTCAACAGAGAAAGAAATGCTAACAAGCCATAAAACTACACTGAGGAAAAAAGGCAACCTGTTCGATTTGACACTTTTTTGCTGCTTGGATCTCCAAGTATGTTAATTTCTCGACAATGTTGCCGACTTAAATACTTAATAAGTTTCTTCACCCACATATGTTTTGAAAGAGTACTACAAGAAAGAAGCACTGTAGCCACAAGCGCATCACACACACACACACATAGAGAAGCGTACACAACTTGCGGCAAAAAAGAAATAATAATGCCAAATAGAAAAACCGCTTTACTTGCTTAACTTTGCTTGCTTGCCTGCGCTATACTTTACTTTAGTTTACTTCGCTTTGGTTTGCGTCAACGAATGCTGCAAGCAAAAAGTAGCAGCAGCAGAAGAAGAAGAAGAAGAGCAACTGCTACTAATGAAGCAAACATTTGCCAACTATAAACGTAGACTATGTCATAGTCGCTCACTCACTCACTTAGTCAGTCAGTCATTCAGTGAGTTTGTGAGGCATTCGGAAAGTCCCTCACAAACACCCACAAAACCACGCCCACTGCGGGTGACTGCTGCTGTTTCTTCTTCTACCGCTTTGTCAGTTGCCACAATTGTTGTTGTTGTTGTGCTTGTTGTTGCTTTCTATATAAATGCGGAAATTACCAACGGCGGCTTTAGGGAAAAATTGAGGTTGCTGGCATATATTTATTTATGCCTCCCACAAGCATGTACGCCCGCCCACCCCCCACCCACAAACCTCAATTCGTTCTTACTTGGCTTGCTCTTCTGCTTCCTCTTCTTCTGCTTGTTCTTCTTCTGCTTGTTCTTCCTCTGCTTGTTCTTCCTCTGCTTGTTCTTCTGCTCTTGTTTTGTTTTTGTTTTTAGTTCGGTTTAGTTCGCCTGAGCTGAGCTGAGCAGAGCAGAGCATTGAGCTCGACTGCGCCGCTAAACGCTTTTAGTTGACACAGCGTTTGCAGCAAAAGTGTTTTTCGCCTTCTTCTTCTTTTCATTTAAAATTATGCATTTTTTTTTTCTTTTCGTTTTTTAGTGATTTTTCATTTAATGCACTTTGCAACATTTGCGCTTCTTAGCATTTTTTTTTCTCAGTTGTATACTTAATTCCTTTAGCTTGTTTCCGCTTTGAAAGCTTTCGTTTGAATGAGGTTAAGTTAAATTCAATTTATTGATTTTACATTCATTATTGATAATTAAATTTGTTGGCACATCAATGCAGCTCAGCTGATTCAGGGCGTCAAACGAGTGCTACTTAAAGTTGTCGATACTTTTCAAGTGCACACCATGTTTATAGCTTGTTAATACATTTCTTGCACTTTAAAGCTGAAAGCATAAATTTTACAACCTGCTGAGACTAATAACGAGTCTACGTCATCATCGACATGATGATGCATAATTCACGGCTTACTTGCAACAATTTCTATGAGGTCAACAGGAAGCCAAGCACACGGACAAGGCGTGTGACCCAAATAAGTATTATATAGCAGCAGCAGTCGACGCCGACTGACTTCCTTGAGTGCCAGAACATGCTTATTGAAAGTAAATGGGGTTCTTTCACTCCTCCTCCTCCTCTTTTCCTATTCCACTTGGCATTCTTTTTCATTTAATTTGTTGTACTTTTCATAGTTGGTTGGCCAACAGCTGTTTTTGTGGTTGTTGTCGCTGTTGTTGTTGTTGTTGTTGTTATCGGTTGTATCAATTGCAGGCGCAAGACGTCCAAACTTGAATGTTTAAGACGAAGACGATAATGACGATGATAATGATGGTGCTGATGATGACAACGAGAGCAGCAAAAAAAGCAGATGGCGCCTGCTTTGCATTACTTTAGATTGTATAACACGAGCACATGCAACAACAACAACAATAAATATAATCAGGCACAGACAACAGCAGCGCAACAATAACAACAACAACAGTCACAGCAGTGGCAATATCAGAAGCAACAACTGTTGTTGTTGTTCATGTGTCGCTCGCAGCATGTTCGACACATAATAACGAAGCTTTGACCCAATTTCAAGGCAAGCGATACATTCACTCACTCACTGACTGATTGACTCACTCACACACACACACACACACACACACATTCACTCACTCGGTCTTTTATCATTCATTCATTCGGTCTTTTATGCCAACACACGCGCACTCAACTGAAATTGAGCGCTTTTCTTTCGCAAAATGTGACATGTTCGACAAATCGTATCTTTTGTTTTGTTTTTTATTTATTCTGACTTTAAAAACTGTTGAATGAAAAATTATCCATTTCTGAGTTTCAAAATGATAAAATAAATAAATCGTATATGATGAAAAAAATGGCTTAAATTTGTGCAAAGAAAAGCTAACATTATAAACACGCATGTTACGTTGAACAACACATTACTTATGAGAGTTTAGAGTGCACACTTCTTAATTGTCGGTGCAGTGTGTTCTTGCTGCTGAGCATTAAATTGTCATATGTCTTGTATAGTTTTACGTAAACTAAGTGCACAACATATTTCAAAATAGCATTAATGCGAATTTACTTATAATTTAATAGAAATGAAGTTCTCAAACTGTAATTAATGCAAGTTGAAGTATAATTAGCTTAATAAAAAAGAAAAAGTAGAGGATTGCAAAATAATCAAGCGCATAATCAAAAGTCACTTGAGTGAATGAGTCGACGACATTTGTTAATTAAAATTGACTTGCTCGGAACTGTCTCACAGCCCCGCCCCGGGCTGCCCACTGCCCCTTGGCTCACCTGAAGCCACTTGATTTATTCAACTTGCGCTTGTCACTTGATTAGTTCAGTTCAGCTGAGCTTAATTTAATTGCTGTTGTTGTTGTTCTGCTATCTTTTTGTATCTATAACTTTTAATAAGCACTAAACTGAGCTGAAAGCGCCAACATACTGTGCACGGCAAGCCATGCTGAGCAGAGTTGAGCGTTCATAATTATTGGCAATTGAGCAGAAACACCAACAAATAAATGAACGAAGCCATGGGAATGAAAGAACTTCAAAGCCAATTGGCAATATTAATACAATTGGTCCTTTTCATTGAATACAATGATTGACTAACTGACTGTATTGATTGATTGACTGACTGGCTGAGCGCCATGTCAGTCAGTGTGTCAGCCAGGTGCCAATTAATAGGAATTCCACGTCCGTCCGACTGGCAATCAATGAGAGCAAATAAGTAATTTGCTGTTGTTGGTTATTTGAGTGAACGCGAATTTTATTTTAGCTCATTAATTGTCGCACTAAACATGAAATTTCTTTCTATTTTCATTTCTTCTTCTTCTTTACTTTGGTTATTTTTAGTGGTTTTTTATCGTTGACTTTTGACGAAATGTAATGAATTTCGTGCAAGAAAACAATGAAATCTAAAATCATGTCAAGTTGAGGCCTTATTTTTAGCATTTGTAACAACAATAGAAGCTACAACAACAATAGCGATAAACAAAGCGAACCAACTACAAAGCAATGAGCGAGAAATAAAAGACATGCTTCATTCATTCGACGCGCACACCTGATAAAAAACAACAACAACAGTAACGATTGCTAAAAATAGTTGAATTTGGCTTTGGCTTTTTGTATCTTTTTGTTTGATTTGCCTTTGATCGCCTTTTTCGGCGTTTGGTGAGCGTTTTTTGTGTACCGTTATGCATAATGGGGATGTAGCTCAGATGGTAGAGCGCTCGCTTAGCATGTGAGAGGTACGGGGATCGATGCCCCGCATCTCCAAGTTATGATTTCTTTTTTACATTTTCTTTTAATGATTTTTTTTTTCCTTTTGTAAAATAATACGTTTTTAATGAATACTTTTTTAAGCCAAATTAAAAGTATCTTTAACAAGTCAAGCTAAGCAAAAAATCAACTCAGCCAAAAAAGTTATTTAATTAAAAGATGTTTCAATGAAAATGATTTGATTTGAAAAGTATTTCTTACATTTGCAAAGTATCTAAAGTGTATTACGCATACGCACAGTTGTGCAAATTTGTTATAAAATAAATAAAGAGAAAAATAAACAAATTCCAACACTTGTGCAACATTAAAACTAATGAAATGAGAAATAAAAAAACTCCGAACGTTATTTTTATTCATTATATTTTAATAATAGCGCGCAAAATACGCAAAAATAAAACAAAATTTTCAAATCTAATAAAAAAAGCAACAATGAAAAAACGCACATTGTCAATTAACTGCGACGGACAAAATTCGACCAGCAAAAAAACATGCTTCAGTAAGGAAAAAAATGGTAGGAGACCAAACCACCCAAGAGCTCACAGACACACCTGATGGACTTACACAATGAGCAGACAGAGCGGACCGTTGGACAGCCAGGCAGACACATGCATGAGTGACGTAGCCACTGTGGCACACACACACACACTCACGCACACAACAGCACACAAAACACGACCAAAGAATGCATGAACAACGACAAGATACATTTTTGTATCTATGCGCGGCATCGCTTTGCAAAAAAGAAAAGTCTTTTTTTGCGCGCAAACTTTTTTCCGGCGTTTGGTTTTTTTTAATAATTTTTTGTTTCTTTTTCGCTAACATGTGCGCGTTGTCTTTGTTTTATACACCACCCCCTCTTGTGTGTGTGTGTATTTGCTACTGTCGCGCATTTTTTCACACAGTTCTATTTGTTTTAGATACTTTTTGCTGTTGTTGTTTTTTGCCGTCGCTTTTTGTAGAATTAACACGCGTTGACGCTTTGGTGGCTAACTTGCTTGATTGTTCGCATTTTTCTATTTTGTTTGCTTTGCTTTGCGTTGTTCTCTTTTTGATGTCAATACACAGACTTTTTGTACCTTCTGCTCACTCTTGCATGGTTTGTCTTTTGTTGTTGTTGCTGTTATCGTTGTTGTTTTTGTGGCCTGCAACTCTTCATGTTTGTTTGCGTTTCATTACATATCAATACTTTACTACTTGTCACACACGCGGTCTCTCCCTCCCACTCTCTTGGATGAACATCCACATGGTAACCATGCACATGCATAACATTTTGTCGCTCTTCTTTTTCTTATTTACATACCGTTACCGCTCTCTTGCGCGCATTGACGCTCAAATGTTTTACTCATGGTTTCATTGTGGTTGTTGTTGTTGTCTATGCTTATATCAGCAGCTGTCTTTTTGTTACGGTTTATTGTTGTTGTTGTTTTTGTAGTATTTTCTGTGGCTTTGCCTTGCACGGCTGATATTGATTGTTGTTTTAAACGTTTGCTCGTTCGCTGGGCACAGTTTTTTGTTGGTATTTTTTAACCAATTTTTGTTCAACTGCATTGTGTATAAAAATAAATGAACTGAGTGTTTGCGCACTGATTGTTTTGATAGTCATTATTAATTGTTGTTGTTGTTGTTGTTGGCGTCTAAATCCAGTTGTAATCGAACATGTGTCGTTGGGTTTGTGAGTGTGTGTGTGTGTGTGTGTGTGTGTTGCTGACGCCATATTGTACATGTGCAAGCGAACGCACCTATGACAACTGTCCTTCTGTCCGACCGTCTATCTGTATGTCGCTCTATGAGTCTGTCAAACACATGTGCGTGTCAGAAATGCTCTTTGTTCGATTATGTTGCTGATAGCTGACAATGTCTGTCTGTCTGTCAATTCTTACAATGCGACAGTAACTTTTTTCTTCTCTTTTTCGTTTTTCTATATTTGTTACTTGCTTTTATCGATATTACACGGTCCCCCAACGCCCGACCACCCCTCCTTTCCCGCTGTAAGCCAATAGCGCAGCAACATTGAACACTTGCGTGTTTTACTCATTACAGACGAAGCGAGTAGGAGAGAGTGGCTGAGTGTGCTAGCGGGTAACTGTAATCACGTGGATCCATGAACGGCAATTGGTTTTGTATGACGCTATGCTAAATTCATAATAAGGTCATGACTAAAGAATAAAAGTAATGTGTAAAAGTAAAAGTTTGTTAGGTCAGCGGAAACGCGACGTTTCTATTTCCGTTTTGATTACAGTTATGGCACACGCAATGCATAACTATTTATATACATTTGTATTTTATATATGTACGTATGTTTGTGTGTACAGTGAAAGCATACAGTAAAACCAGATGAACAACTTTGAGAAAACTTCCGTGGCATAAATGTGGACGCCTCTGAGAGCTTTCACTGTACTTGTGTGTCCTGCCTACCATAAAAATGTTTATATGCGCAACATAAAATTACTTTACTCAACGTTCGCGGTGTCCCTTCTTCTTCCTCTTCTTCTGCTTTCGTTGGTTTACTTTAACACGTAAAAATTGCGGAAATTCATGTTGAAGCGTAAAAAGTTGGTCAATGGGCGTCGTCAGGAATGAGCGTCAGGACGACACAACGAACGTCAACGCTTTGAATTTATTTCATTTTCGGCTTTTTGTGTCACTCAAATTGTGTCGTGTCCTTGTTAAGTCCTTACTGTTGTTGTTGTTGTTGTTGCTGTTGCTGTGTGGGCTGTGCAGTGGGCAAATTAGCTTAAATAAGTCACTTAGCAAACACTTTGGTTTTATGCAATTAACTTATTTACTTACATCAGTTAAGTTAAGTTGAGTGAAAGCAATAATTACTTTAATAAAATATTCATTTGATAAATTCATTTGAAAATTGATTAATTTTCTAATATTTTAAATAATTGGTTCAAATCGATGTTATTTAAGATGAACATAATTAAATTAATAAACAACACTGTTGGCAACGATGCTGAAAATAATAAATAAGTCTATGTTGGGATTAGGCTATTAAATACATGCGGTTGTCTAGCATTGAAACGGAGTGGGGCTGCAATTTCGTGTGCGTGTGTCTCTTCCACTTGTTACTAAGAGTTTAAAGAACGATGAGAATGAAATAATAATCTGATTTAGAAAACACGCACGCACATCACTCATGCAATTAGTCGCGAAATGTGACGATTAAATGTTTTTTGCCAACAACAACAACAACTACTAACTAAAAATAGCTGCACAGCAACATGAACAACGCAACAGCAACAGACGAGACTCATTCATGAAAAAATATGCTAAATTAAAAATAGCAACAAAAAAAAACGAATATTAAAATTGAAAAGATAAACCAAATGAATTAAGAAGCTTCAAGCGTTGATTTTTTAAGACTTCAATTTTTATATTATACTTTTTTGTTTTTTCTTTTTTGTTCTTTACATTCAGAATAGAATTTTGCATAAACTGTGCGTTTGTTGAAGGCAAACCATTAACACAGTTTGAGACCAAACAAAAAAAAAATTGCATAAATTTTCTATAAAAAACCAAAACAACAACACAATTGTCAGAATTAAAGATGAAGCAGAAGAAGAAGAAGAAGCAGAAGACATTCAGCAATAAACAGTTTAGTAAAGCAAACAAACAAGCACAGAAAGAGAAAGCGAGGAAGAGGCAGAGGCAGAGTAAAGTGAAAGTGGTGGAAGCGAGATAGCGATAGCTGTCATTATCAACGCACAATGACCGTCATTAGCATTATGATTATCATCATTATTATCATTAGAGCGACATTTGATATTAAAATCAGTTGTCGTCGTGGCAACAACAACAACAACGACAAATCTGTGCTGAGATGAGTTGAGTTAAGCGAAGGACAAAATGTCTCCTCCAATAAAGCTCATAGTAGCAGCGACGCCACTTGTCTGTCTGTCTGACCTCCACCTCCTGCTCGCCTTTGTCCTCTTCCTTCACACTCTTTGGGCTTATCTGTTGTTTGGCATAAGTTTTCCTCCTTGTCTGTCGGTCGGTCGGTCGTGTGCTTAGTCATGATAAATTCAAATAATAACTGCGCACTTACAATGTCTTTTTCAACGCATGTCCTTTGTGGTTGTTTCCCTTTTATCTTCTACTAAAATTCCTGGTGTTTGTTTTGCATGATGAATTGTCATTTATTTCATGCTTAACTACATTAAAAAGCATTTTAATATATTTTATAACCAACTGCATGAGTCTCACTGTAACTGTAACTGGATATGTATATGTGTGTGTGCGTGTGTGTACATATTTTTACATATTTTATTCGTTTTTTGCCGACCGTCAAATGCAAACACGTAAACGATTAAATTGTTTTCAAACTACAATAAAATATTTGCAATGACTTCAATATTTATAAGTGTGTCTGTGTGTGTGTGCGTGCGCTTGTATATCAAGTAACAACGACTTTTTGTTGCGCTGCCAGTGTTTTTGTACAGTTTTCTGTGACATACACTCTTATATATTGCATATGCCGCTCTTTTCACGTGTAGCGTATATTTTATTCAAAAAAAATTACAAAAGGAAGTCGCAAAAGTTTATCCTTCTAATTTATGTAAATTTTACGTGCTTTTCTACACACACGTGGTCTCTTTCTCACACTCTTTGTCTCTCTGTATCTGTTTCTCTTCCTCTTCGGCTCACGCCCGCAAATTTAATTTGCAAATTATTATTATTATTTTTAGCGCAATGAAATATTTTCTCAAACATAATGAAATGAAAATACAATTAAAAAATAATATTACATAAATATTGCCTCAAATTGCGTATTTAAAATGCTATAAATAAATATCAAATTTAAAAAAAGATGTGCGTTGCAGAAACTAAAACGTGTTCTGAAAATAAAACAACAACAACAACAAGAACAACATGAAATGCAAATAAATGTCAAAAACATGTTGAGTTTGTTTAAAATAGAAAATTTGCGTCAAATAAAAATAGCAAAATAAAAATACTCAAATAAAAATTGTTAACTTTCTCGCTCCCATTTCCTTGTCTGTCTGTCTGTCCTGCTGTCCGTCCGTCCGTCTGTCTATCACAGCCACGCGTTCACCTGCTCGTGCTGCTGTGTGTGTGTGTGAGTGAGTGTGTGTGTTTAGCACGTTGTTTAGTGCGCAACGTGTGGCAACAATAAAAAACGTGCCGCACAAATTATAAAACGGCACAATTTTTAAATGCGAACAAGGACGAGATTAATAATGCCTTAGAAAAATAAACGTGGGATTAAATTTATTTTTGTTTATTTTTATTTCTTTTTTTAGAAATTTTCAAATATTTAATTCCGCATAAATAAAACATGTGCTCTTCTTCTTGACGCCTGCATTTTTTCTGCTTCTTGCTTTTTTTTTAAATTCTGTAATATGCAAAAACAATTCTATGCTCTGTGCTTGTCGTGCACATGCACACACACACACACGCACCTGCGCGCATTCTCTGCTATGCATACCGTACTCTTCTTCTTTTACTTCTACTTGTGCCTTTCTCACTTACTCACTCCCGCGCTTGCTTACTCACTTACTTGTACGTTCATCTGTTCGTTTGTGGTGACGCTTAACGTAACAACAAAAACAAAACAACAACAACAACAAGAACAAGTAAAGCGATACACAAGCCAAGCACAAAAAAGTTAAGAGAGCAGCAAAACCGAGCAAAGAATGAAACAACAAAAATGAAACATTGAAGAGAATTTGCATAAATCCAATTTAGCAAAATGCTGTACACGTTTCTGGTTACTTCCCACAAAAACCGCTGCAGGAATAAACTTAAAAGTAAAGTAAAGTAAAAAAAACAGATGAGAAATTTAAAAAATAAAATAAAGGAAAATTATAAAAATATGTAATAACAAATATAGTCAAGCAATGTGAAATATGCGCCAACATTTTCTTACTTTTGCTTTGCTGCAAATATATGTAAATGTAATATTTAAAATTTATGTTGCCAAAGGAAAGCAGTAGGCGAAGAAGAAGAAGCAGAAAACTTTGCTTGACACGCTCATTTATACATATGAATGTATATTTGAAGCATTAATTTTATGAGTATTAAAAGTAAAGTAGGAAAAACAATCACGACGACATCGAATTGTTGCTCAAAGTGACTGATTAAATTTGATGCTACTTAGCGCTGCTGCTTCTTCTTGCTGCTGCTGCTGCTGCTGGTTTTTCTACGTATTGTTGATGCTTCTTCTTACTGCTGCATCACTCTTTTGATAAATTGATTAGGCAATATTGTTGTGGCGTAGATTGTCGCAACCTTGAGCTGTCAGCATTGTTAAGCAGGAGAATGCATCGAGTGTGTGTGTGTGTGTGTGTGTGAGTGAGTGAAAGGAACGACTGCGTGCTATTGTGTATGCGTTTAAACAATGCTTGCTGCTACTGCTGCTGCTGCTGCAACAACGTCATCTTCTTGATGACTATAACAATATAAATTGTCTGCTTGCCAGCGCTGTGCATCAGTTGGCGAGATAAAAGAAAACGTGTATATTGTTGTGACTTGAGTTGACTTAAGTTGCACAACAAGTACATCTGCTGATAAAGTGATGTAAGGGCAACGAAGCAAGCGAGCGGGCGAACGAGGCGAAGACGCAAGCAAGCAATCTGTAGAAGGCAATGTCAACATGTATTGTTATTGTAATTTAGCTATTGAAGAGGCAACCAATTAAGCAGAAATTTATTAATGAATGAAGCGAAAATACAAAGCATGAAGAGCGAGCGGAAAAATGTGTGCAAAGAAGAGAGAAGATAATAAAAAAAAACCGAAAAAATTATAACTTTACATTTAAAGACTTCTACGAAAGTAAATAAATTTTCACGAAGTGAAGAAGGAGAAAAAATACGACTTTGAAAACTTCTTGCAGTTGGTAACATTGAAAGATTTTCGGTGCCAACATGGCGTATGTGTAATGCGCCAAGCAATGACGCACAAGTAATTCACGCATACACACACACACACACACACACATGAGCAACTTGTGGTTGGTGTTGTAGAACTGCTTGTTGTTTTGCTACAACTTGCCACATTGCTGCTGTTTTTGTTGTTGTTATTGTACAACGACTAATGCCGCGATGCGACGCTTAAGCAAAACAGCGCCCGAAAATATGCTATAAAAAAAAAAAGAAACTTTGCTCCCAACGCGCCAAATGTAACACTTGAGTGCGTAAACAAAATATGAAGTAATAACCAACAAAAAAAAACAACAGCAAAGACAGAGAAAGTGTAGAAGAAAGTGAGGACAGACGACAAGACAGAAACGTGGCAAAAGGAAAATAAATTAATGCCAAAAAACATGTCATATTTATGGAAAACAAAAACTTCAAGTCGTGAGTTTGTTAGAAACGAAACAATAACAATAAAACCATAAGGAGGGAGTGAGAGAGTAAAGCGATAGCAATGTATGAGTAAGCAACTGATGTTACTATGTGTGTTGCATACTTTCGTGCGCAAGCAAACCTTGCAAACTGTCGCCGAATATGTTCTGCAGAGGTAAACTAAAGAAAAGTGTGAGTGTTGTTGCGTTTGTTTCTTATTTATTGTAATCTTGCTTTGAATAATGTAAGCAAAGATACAAGATACGTTACAACAACAACAACAGCAACAATAAGTATAGGAACATGTAAGCAATTGGCAACTTTAAACAATGTTGCCAACGCTAAGACGACAACGACGACAGCAAAACCGTATTTATTATGTCGAATACATTTTATTTTTTATTCATTTCTCACTGCTCCCTCACCGAGTCTTGTTTTATTTATTTGTATTTCTCTTTTGCTCTTTTGTGTGCACACAAATGTTGCTGCTGCTGCGTCAAGTATATCCTTGAGCTGACTTATAAGCACTGCGAAAGGCACACGCACACACATGCATTATTTACGGGCGCTTTTCTTACTTCAGCCTTTTTTTTGCTTTGCTCTCCTTTCGGTGTCCTTTCCACCGGCGCCCACTCATGTTGCCGCTTGCAGCACTTGTGTTTAATTTCATTAAATGAAACTCACTTAGTTGTGATCCTTCAGCTGCGATATGCATGCGTAGGTCGGCGACTTTCGCTTGGCACTGACACTAATTCATGTTATTTTTACACACACACACACACACACACACACACACACACACACACACACACGCATAAGCCAGTCGCAACTTAATGTGCTCATTCGTTCATTGCGGCATTAGCAACGAAGCTTTAAGTTGGATTAATTTTAACAAATTTTCTTAGCTACTTGAATTTTATGTTTCCTCTTCGCTTCACCAATTTTTGCCATTTTCATTAACTTTTGTTTTGTGTTTCAACATTCGCTTTCGCTTTAACTACAATGGTTTTTTTTTTTTATGTTTAATGAGTTTTCTTTGCTTATGATGCTCATTCACCTACAACACACCTCAGTGCAATACAACACACCTTACCTTACCTTACCACACCACACCACACCACACGTCGTTACTCACAAGTGCTGCGCCGTTTAGAAGACAAGAGCCAACGATAACTTCACCACATATTTATGTTCTATCTCTGTCATATACAATTTAAACTTCGACGGTTAAATGTTATGTGTACCATTTTTTTATTCTACGCGTTCCCCGCCTTCGTTTCGTTTCGTTTCATTCCACGCATTTCTCGCTTTTATTTGACACCTTGAACTTTTCTCGTTAGGCGCGACGTCGGCGTCGTCGTCGTCGTCTGCGTCGTCGTCGTTGGCGACAATGTGAAATTGGCAAATGCTGTAAAAATATTTTTATCTCCGCTTACGTGGCAGAGTACGCGACGCTTGACTACAAGTGACTTGACTCAGCAGCGGCGTGAGTGTTGAGCGTGGCTGGTGAATAATATATGTCGGGTGGGAGTGGTGGGAGGAGATGTGCCTATGTGATGTGCGTATTGAGTGTGGTAATGGTTGTTCGAAAAACAGAACGCAAACGGCAAAGGGGCATGAGTGCACACAAAAACAAAACAAAAAGAAAGAAGAAGCATAAAGTAAATTGCCAAAAAGCTTAGCCAGGTGTGAAATATAAATAGCCTCAAATGTATGCACATGACTGGGAATCCGCATGCTGACGATGACGCAACGAAACGGAACGTGTAAAAATATGAGCACAAGGTAACCTGAAGTGATGAAGAGGAGGCGGAGGCAGAGCGCAAAAACAGTGCTGTTATTCATAGTAATGGTGCAGTGTGGCAGCTGTTATCGAAGGAACGAAAAATAGAGTTTACCTAATGACGCGCAACTAACTTACACAGCAACCGAAAGTGAAAGTCAGCGATTTGTTCTTGAAAAGCGCTTAATTTCTTTAAAGTTGTTGCAAAAATGAGACTAAATTCTTTAAAGCGCTTCAAAGCTTGGGCAATAATTCAGCAATAAAGACCGTAATTAATTTGAAATTAAATGTTTACAATGATTAACACAAATGCATGTTTAAGGAAATTACGCAACGGCAAAGAAAGTAAACTAAAAAGTAATAAACGCTAATGAAGCTTGACGAGTAAAGCAAGAAAGACGCGTAACTCAAAGCTTAGCAAAAGCAGCTCAGCAGCAAGAAGAAGAAGAAGACAGGATGGTAAGCTGCACAGCAGAGTAACAGAAAACGAAAAGCAGCAACATGAGTGAGCGAGAAAGCATGTAAGTAAAGAAGCAGCAGCGTCGCTAACGGCAAACTGACGCAGCAGTGGAAGAACAGCGGCACAGCAGAAGAAGAAGAACACAAACAGAAGAAGAAGCAGAGCCAGAGCAGTAGGCGAGCAACGACGCAATTGAAGCATAAAGAATTTATTGAGGGAGACCAAAAGAGTAAACAAACAAACCAACCAACAGACAGACAGACAGACGGACAGAGAGACAGAGAGACAGACAAAGAAAGAAAGAAAATAATGAAAAAGCACGAAAAAGAACTCTAAGCGTGGTCAACTCGTAAGCCCTTTCAAGAGCAACTCACTTTCTTCTGCACACACACACACACACACACACACACACACACGTATTGATTGAATGCTGTTGAGTCAGCTCAGTCGCTTTGGTTTGTTAGCCGCCTACGCAAACAAACAGTTCCACACTCATGCATATATAATTTTATTTATATATATATATATATATATCTGTATTTATAAATACACAAAAACATCATAAGCGGCCTACAAATGTCGTTGGCGGTAAACTATTTTTAAACTGAGATTTCACATGGCAGCAGAAACAGCGGGAAAGCATGAAAAAGCAGCGCCAGAAGATAACAATAGCAAAGGCATTGCTGACGCGCGCAAGGACACGCGTACGCTGCATGATTGTGTGGCTGAGTGAGTGTGTGGCTCAGTGAGGGAGTGTGTGTGTGTGTGTGCGTGTGTGTGTTATTACAAGTTTCTCAAGGAACTGCTGAGTGCTCAGCGCACATTTCGTTTCATGTGTCAAATGCAGACGTGACGTATTAAAGGCACGAGCAAATGAACGAAGCGAATGAACAAATGGAAGGACCAAATGTATGGCAATTTTTTGTTGTGTTATATTACCTACGCCACCCCCGCAGCTGCTTTTAGGTTATTTCTTATTTTTAAGTTGGAGGTTCTTGAGCTTTGCCACTGATGTGCTGCGCTGATGTGCCGGCGATACAGAACCCTCGCCATATTATTGCCATGACCGATGCCGCCAGCTTTGCTGCTCTTAGAAACAACAAGAGAAGAACAACAACATGTCTCAAGATATTATTTTATATGACATGCACAATAATAACTTGCACATGATATAATACTTGCTCAGTCTTTGGCCATTAAAAATTTATATTTTGTGTTTGATATTTTTAGCGGCAAGAAAGTATCATCAACAAGAGTTACAGCAGCAGCAGCAGCAGCGACCGTAACGGTAGCATACTTTTAGGATTATGCATGCTTTGAATGTGTCACAGAAAAACGCAATTAATCAACAACAAGAAAGAAAAAAGTATTTTTAAGAAGAAGTGTGCGAAAATGAATAAAAAGAAAGTACAAATAACATGAGCGCCTTGCATAAAAAATTTTAAATAATTTCTACATAATTTTTGCAGCATTAACGTTGGCACGCCTGTAATTATGCAAATTTATTTGTATTTGTGCGTTGCCTTCTGTGTGCCTGTGTTTGTATGTGTGTGTGTGTGTGTGTGTGTGTGTGTGTCCGTCCGTTTGTGTGGGTTTCGCAAACTGTGATTTATGGTCGAATGAATAGCGTATTGCTGTTGAGCGAGCGCACAAAAGCAGGCAACGGTTTTTTTTTTCCTTTTGGTTTCTATTGTGTTGTCTTCTTTGGCATGCCATGCTTTGCCTTGCTTAATTTTTGCACGCGCTCAAAGCGAATTGCAAACAAGTGAAAAAAAACACACACACACACACACAATTTGTTTCGTTTTTCTTCTTCTTGCTCGTATTTCGCGTGAAATCATTCAAGTTGAGCTCGCTTTTTCATGGAATTTCGTTGTTGATGCTCTGTAAATACAAAAAAAAAAAGGAAAGGAGAGGAGAAAAAAAACAAGGTCACCTTTTCTTGACCTTTTTGTGGCATTGAGATGGTTTTTTCTGCGCGTTAAACGCAAAACGCGGTCGCATTGAATGGTAAATTAAGTTGAATAGCAGTTGGATCGCAAACGCGTAACACGCGACGTGATTGCTTAAAAAGTGAGCAGCTTGCGCAGACACAAGCTGACACACACACACACATATAGACGCATAAAAAATGGCTAAAGAGACTGGCAGACTGCAGCAATAAGCTTAACACACTCAAATAGATTATTGTAGCATACTTTCGAGCGAGTACTAATACTATTTTCTTTGTTTCTTTCATTTTAGGTAAGTGTGACAAGTGATGAGCAGATGCCGAAGCAAACGCGCAACGGATTTACAACATTTCTGCTTAAGAGTATATAAAACAAACACTCTTTGTCTCGCAATGTAATAAGTCATGGCATACTTTTAAGCGTTTGTTGCTTGACACAAAGCTATCAACAAGACGAAGACAGTGACGTTTATCAAATTTATGTGTATATTTTAGCCAAAATGCAATTAGGTCAGCATTAAAATCTTAATTTCGTCAACAACGAAAAATGTCAAAAGGAAAAAGAAAATAGGAAAAAGAAAAAGTTGAACAAAGCAGCGAAATTTGTTATGCTTTTCTGCTTCTTCAAGCTTTCAACGCTTTCAACGCTTTAATTTATGCATGAATTCATGACAGTAACAATTAAAATAACAAAAATGTAGTAAGCTTCAATAACTGAGAGGGTGAGAAGAAAGGCGGGAGAAGACAAGGCAAGGCAAGGCAAGACATTGAAGATAACAGCGCGTTAGCGACAACAACAACAGCAACAACAGCGCAGGACAATCAAAATCGAATCAATGCCAAGTCGTCCTTTGTCTTGTGTTGCTGTTGTTGTTGCTGTTGTTGTTACTGTTCCGCTCCCTGAGCGACAACCGACAATGTCGCCAGATGGTTTTTTTCTTGTAATTCTTCCCCCTCTTTTTGACGTTTCTTTAACCACGCTCTGCTTAAAATTTCCATTGTCCTGGCATTGCTTTAAAATTTCATGCATTTTTTGTTGTTCGCTCACAATTTTCCATTTTCCATTTTCTGTTGTCATTTTTCATTTTCATGTTTAAGTCAGCAATAATGACACGCCCACACCAATACCAATGCCAACACCAACGCAAACGCCAACACCAACAACACTTTGTCATGTTTTGTTTTTCTTTCGCTTGTTTCGCTTGTTTTTCTGTTACTTACATTGTTATTTAAAACAACAACAACAGCCACAGGAGTAACGTTGACTATGTTGCATACTTTTAGGCGTTATTTAAGTGAAATATGAGGCGTGCTTAAAGTTTTAAAGTGCCAAAGTGACTCAGCTTTGTGCTTTCCCAACCATCTGTGCAACGACTCATGTCTCATTACCACGCCCTTGTTGCCATGAAAGTCACTTGAAAGTTTCTCGTAATTAAACGTACGGTTTTCTATGCGCCAGCATTATTTCACATATGTGTAGCATACTTTTGTGCTTGTGCTTCACTCGGTGTGTGTGTGTGTGTGTGTGTGGGAGCGTATAAGTTTAACACACGTTTTAATGACTTAAAAAATGCGTAGAAGCTGAGAGTTAATTAGCAACAATTTTGCTCAAAAGTCACTTTTTATGCGTGTGCGTTTGTTTTTCGTAGCATACTTCAAGGCTGCTGTATCATATTATTTTACATTTTAGGAATTTCTCTGCTATATTATTTGCTTATCTTAAATTTTGCACACATTTAACTTAATTTTGGTATTTTATTTGTTTGTCGGGGCACAAATAGTGCTGGCTTAAATATTAACACTGCCTACTTTTTGGCGTCAGTGGCGTAATTTCCGTAATTCAACTGAAAAATCAACAAAACTATTTGCACAATTACACAAGTTTGTTGAGTCAGCAGCAGCAGCAGCAGCATCACTGTTGAAATCGTATAAACATATACATACATATATGTATGTATGTTTCTAAAACACGCCTACAAGTATGCAATCACAAACTGCTTTTAATTGATTTTCAGCGAGTCATGTGCCAAGCCGAGCCAACAATTACACACACACACACACACACACACACACACACACACACACACTCTCGCACAGACACAGACTCGCACTCACATAGTGACGCTAAATTGCATAAATTTATTTGCCAGCGCCTGTGAGTATGCAATGGCATGAATGGTGCGCCTTCATTTGAGCTACAACGCGCACACACACACCTAGCGGCCATTTATAAAATTGATTACGAGCATAAATTGAAGCAGCCAAGGATGACGAGAGGCGAGAACGACAACCTCGACGGCGATAACTACAACAACATCGACAGCAACAACAACAACAACAACGACAACGGCGACGTACAATCTTCGCTTTTAATGTCATTTTTGCTGAAATCAACTTCAATTTCTCACCTTCTATTTTGTATATTTATTTATTTTTTCTCACTCTCTCCCTCTTGAATATAATGTAATTTTGAAACGTGTGCTTTTTGTCAGCTCATGAAATCAGATTTCATTACATGGCGCCGCAAAGTATGCAGCAATTATTTTATTATTGATTACAGTTATTATGACCGAAATGAGCTCAGATTGGTGTGATTTTTATTTTTAACTCATATGTGTAATCATGGCATTGTTGTCATTTCAAAACTACTGCACAATTATTAATGCAAAGCAATTTATTTTAATTGCTCGCCATAGAAAATATGAAGAGCGGGGAGTGAGGGGCAACTGAGAAGCGCTTATGGATTATTAGTCAATTATCTGTGGCAAAAATGTTGTGCAAATATTTGCATATTGTTTGTTTGTGTTTGGGTCAATGCAACAAGCCAACAACAACAACAACAACAGCAACAACAACAATAACCGAAATGTATTAAATGATTTGCTTATTTGCAATAAACAAATCAAATTGTTATACAAACGGCCTTTATAGAAAATATGAATGTGCGTGATTAAATAGCAAACGAGTGATTTTGCAAGCGATATGAATATGAGTTCGCAGCGAGAGAGAGAAAGAGAAAGAGAGAGAAAGTATAATAATAAACATTTATCTCATTGATTAGTCAAATCAGCGACGGCGAGACTAACAACAGACAGGGAGTGTGTGCTGGCGTGCGAAAGAGAGAGAGAGGTGTGCCTGTGTGTGAGTGAGAGCGCGAATTAAACAATTACAATTAACTTTGAGCGAAATCAGCTCAATGACAAAACATCGCCGCCGTCTGCTAATCATTACACTCAAACTAAATGTCTTTTGTTTTCTGCTCGTTCATATGCATGTGTGTGTGTGTGTGTGTGTGCGTGTGTGTGTGGCATTAGCATATGTAATGAGCCCGCAATTTGTAATTGAGCAACATTTAAAGCATTTTGTTTAATTATTGTGCACGATTTGATGAAATTCGCTTGCTGTCTCACTCTTACACACGCGCCGCATATAAATACGCCTTGACGCTTTCATCATACTTGGCATGTGTGTGTGTGTTATTATTGCATATTGAAAATGTTGCACAAAAAGGGGAAAGAAAAATGAAACATTTCAATTTTAGTGTGCAAACACGCAAGAAAATAAATTGAATTACAAACCGAAGCCGAAAGTCAGAAATTGGATTGGATTGGATTTTTGCCGGCCGTCGTTGCTCATCACCATCAACAGCAACATCAACATCATCACCATCATGCTCGTTGTAGTTGTCGTCGTCGTCGTCGTCATCGGCAGTGGCAGCGGCAGTGGCAGTGGCAGCAACATGGTTGGCCTCGTCGAAACCGTTGTCAGCGTCATTTAGCTGCCGGGTTGATGTTCTGCCACACCCAAGCGTATAAATTATATTTGCTTGCTCGCTTGCTTGTTGCTTGTTGCAAACCTAAACTCGATAAAGTTCAACGAACTGCAACGCTGAGCTGAGCTGAGCGCTGAGGACGTCTCATGCCGTTGAGGATGAGTTTGCTGCTGATTTTGATTTCGTTGCCGATGCCCAAAGGCTAAACCAAGACGGACTGGACTGACTGACGATTTGGGTTCAGGTGATGAGTAAAGGCACGCAAAAAAGTCACACGACACAACATAAAATCATGCGCCAAGTGTCAAAAGGCATCAAACGAAATTAAGTTGAAATGAAGGCAAAACAGGCGGAAACAAAAAATAAATACAAAATAAAATATCTGTTTATAAGCAGACGAGAAACAACAACAACAACAACAACAAACATGCGCATAAATCCCACCAAACTGATGAGGCAAACAGCAGGCAGGAAAGTATTCGCACACAATTTAAGGCACATGTTTCAAAAGAATAAAAAAAAAATGATTGATAAAGTTGCAAGAGGCTGCAAATGTTGAGCCACTGCGATGGACACGCCCACCCCACACAGACGAGCAGCATGCAAATCAGTGGGCGTCGCACGCACACTTGGCAACTGCAAACGTGACAAAGACTTTACAGCGAATTTGCAGAGAGAACTTTTCAAGAAATTTAAAATAAAAGGCAAAAAAAACCGCCTCCTTTGAAATGCGACATGGGTCACATTGCATGCATGCGTCACGAAATGTTGTAAGCATATGCGGCGCTGTGAGCCACGACGCACGTGCAACGTGTAATATAATGGCATAATTGTTTTGTGGTGACGCAAATGGCATACTTTTAGGTGCTCGCACATTGACAACTTAGCAGCGGGAAAAACTACTGAAGGCGACGAAAGCAAAGCACGAAAAACTTGTGGAAATCATCTTTCACAAATGAAGTCAACAACGACAAACTAAACCAATTAAAGTTTGCTTCGCCAGCCAACCATCACCATCGCCAACGCCAACGCCAACAGGCGCCTAACAAAGCGCTCAGCCAGTGCAGCGCATATCGCTGCCCGAAAGTATGCAAAACTTTGAAAACAAATTTCAGCATTTATTCGTGCATATCACGTTTTTTCAGCATTCGAATTTGGACTTTGATTTGATTACGCATTGAATGGTGAAAGCTTTCAACACTTGAGCACGTTTAGTCAATGCAAAAACTCACTCAAAATATTGACACCTGCGCCCAAAGCTAGACTACACTAAGACTGACGCACTGTCTAACAGACTGACTGCATGTTGCCGTGTGTGTGTGTGTGTGTGTGTGAGTGTATTTGATTGAAGGAGCAACGTTATTGATGAAGCAGCATGAAGAATGAGTTTAAAAAAGTGTAGATATAGATCGAAATAGCGTAAGAGAAAGAAAGTGGGAAGGCGTGTCAAAGAGTGAGAGGGAGGGAGAGGGAGAGGAAGTCAATAAAACCCATTCGATTTAACTTTTGCGAAAAATTTCCTGCCGCCTGCAAAATTCAATTTCAACAACGTCATCATCAACATGATTATCATCATCTTCGACGTCGTCGTCGTCACAGTTGCCTTACATCACAGCTCAGCACAGCACAGCACAGTTACATTTCGATTTCCGCTAAAATTGATGATGAGCATGCTAAAAAGCGAAATTCTTGATAAATTGTTTGCTTTTACCTCTGCCACTGTCTATGCTCAAATGAAATATTATCGTTGTAGCGGGCGAAGGGAGTGTATGTAAGGGGGTAAGCCCTGATTGAAGTTGTAAAGTAATTTTGCTGTTCAACACCTGCTTTTGTGGCATTTCGATAATAATTGCTACAAAATCGTTTGTCGCTTTTTTTTAAGCTGCACAAAAGTATGCACAAATCTTTGTTTCTACGGAAAACTACTGTGGAAGCACAAGACTTCTATGGAATGCATGCCATGTGCCAATTTAGCACTTAAAGAGCTTAAATTGTTATGCCAAACTACAAACTGTGCCATTTTGCCAATTAATTACACTTAAAGCTGCTTAAAAGTATGCTACACACATTGAACATCTGCATGTGTGTGCTGGTCGTAGCATACTTGTTGTATATCGACGTATCGAGTTCGGCAATCAACTTTAATTGAATACATTTACAAATATTCACAGAAATTTCGAACACTAACCGACTAACAAAAGCAAAGCCTAATGAGTATCACACACTTTGTGTTGGTGTTGCTGTTGCTGTTGTTGTTGTTGTTGTTGTTGTTGTATTGAAGGCCTACAAATCGATTCAAAAAGCAGCAAAATTGATGTGTTACGCATACACGCCGACAATGGCTTAGCCATTAAATGTTATTAGTCTTGATATTGTAAAATTTTAATGACGCATTCATCGTTGCGTATTCAATAAGCTGATTGATCATTAAAAAGTATAGCAATTATCATTTAGTTATGGTGTTGGTGGCTGGCGTTGCCTTTGTTAATTTTATGACTATCATTTAGATTTTTTCTTCTTTTCTTCGGTTTTTTTTCTGTTCAACTTTTTCTCCTTTACATTTCGTTTGTTCGTTTTGTGGCTGAACTAGAAAAACCTGATTAAACAGCTCACGGCATCAGTCACAGAGTTGACTTGATTCATTTAAGAGTCGCAGACGAGTTGAAGATGAAATTAAATGCTTTGTGGCAACTTCAGTTTTATTCAATTGTCACTGCGGCAGTTTCGTTGCTGTGCCGCTGCCAATGTTGCAGCGTCTTTACTTCATCGTCTTATAATTTTTTATACACTTCACTTCGCTTCTTTGCCGTGCTTGGCAAATGATTAATGATTTTCCATTAAGTGTGCGCAGACTTAAAAAAAAAAAACTTAAATAAATCTAAAAAATCCCAAGTAACAAAGAAAAAATGTAAAATTAGTTGCTTGTAGTGAGTGGAAGATGTTAAAAGCATGTGTTGTAAAAAGATGAGAAAAAATTGCTTGTAATACTTTGAATTGCTTGAGAAGGTGATGAAGACAAAGCCAAAGCCAAGAATGAAAAACAGAGGGAAAAAACCAAAACCAATCTTTGTTGCATTTGTCATCCATCAACAACTTGATCATCATCATTATCAGCAGCATAATCATCATCAGCCACTGCTGACATGTAAAAGAAAGTCGGTTGCATTCTTGGCTTGGCTTCTTTTACTCTTTCTTTCTTCTTTATATGAAGGAATGCTTCGTAATCTTCTTAAGTGCCTGCAGAAGATATACTATAAAAAACAACTTACATGCTTTGCCATTTCACATAAGCCACAAATCTATTATATAATACAATGAAGATTTTTAAATTGAATATTTATTTAAATGTGCAAAAAAATACTTGAACTGATTGACAGAACAACCGAACGTACACAAATGTCGGTTAGCATAAACGATAAACTCTTTTTAATATTTAAAAAGTTTTGCACATTTCAGACATGTAAATGCAATTTGCTAAAATAAGAGCGACGCCTTGTTGTATGCTATACAAAATATATATGCTTTTTCCTATGATTTTTTTATTCATTTGAATATTCCTTATGTTAGTCGAGACTGAGAAATGTCGAAATAAACTACGCAAAATATTCATAAGCCAAGTGAAACTTTTGAATCTTCTCTTTTTGTTTATTTTGCAAAAAATATGCAAGATTTATTCACATGCCGAACTTGTATGACAGCAAGACAAACATAAGTGAATGGTGATAAAAAAACAAAAAAATTAAATAAAAGTTCTTTCAGTCTGAATAAGCAAAATTGGTTATTGTTTTTTCGCCGCTCAATTTATTTTTGACTAGACTCAATGTCAGCTCATACCTGAAAATATGCAATGAAGACGCTTAATGGGAAAGCTCAAGACATGTGTGTATTTCAACAAGAACGCACATAAAAATATAAGCAATGACCATGGCCAATGGCACCATAAAATGGCGTCTGGTCGCGTTATGTCTCGACTCGTTTGCTCGTTAGTGCCACGCCTTGATGTTTATCGCATCAGCACACATCGCATGAGACACAAACAAGGATTGACGCCAGTTGTGATTTCACTTTTCCGTTGGCCTTCATTTACTGCAAAAGTTATGTGAAATGAGCACAGCACCCGAAAGTAGACTACAACTTTGTGCTTATTTTGTTTTGATTAAGTAAAAATAAATAAATCGGCGGCAAGTAAAACTGATTTTAATTTTATGATCAATCATTATTTTTGTTATTTTTCGCAATTCGTTTTTGCTTTTCATTTTGTTTTGATGTCTAAAAATTTGCATACTTTCGTGCTACATGCCTCGCGTACAAGTGTGTCTGTCTGTGTGTGTGTGCTTGTGTGTGTATGTGTCTTGAATGCCTACCGACGTCGTCGTACTCATCGTCTGAGTGTCTTTCATTGACGCCATTAGGTCTTTCATTTGTGTGCGAGTGTATTTGCATACTTTTAGGCTTGCCTTGCTTGCCTTTCTCTCTCCCTCTCTCTTTTTCTTTTGATTACAAGTGTCTGAGGTTCAGGTTCATTGAACTAAATATTTTGCGCTGTTTTGCTTTTGATTTGACATTTGCTCTTTTGTTTTTGTTTCCTTTCTGATTTTTTTTTTATATTTATTTTGACAACGATACATGACATTTGTGAGTTTTAGAGTGCACGACGCGCATATCGTGCTGACTTAGACAGACATGTGACATTTATTCAAGCTTTGCTCATAAGTGCTTGTGTTTGTCTTTGGCTACACAACGAAATGGCGTCATTGACTCATAAGCGACTCACATACGCGCCAATGATCTTTATAATGATGACGACGACGGCGACGGCAATGATGAAGAGGAGCACTGGAGCGACACTTGATTTGTTCAAATGTACTCCTTGAACGAGTCGTGAGACAAAGCGAAGTGCTTGGAACGTTTCGGTTGATGTTCTTATGCGCGCTCATAAATGTCAGACAGCCGCCGATTAGCGTAAATCGGTTTGTCTTGATACTTTAATCTGACATTGCATACTTTTAGGCTTTTTGCTCAATGCAAATATTTATATTTATTATTAAAGTTGTTCTCTCTTCTTACAGGGCTGTCACAGACCCACGCGACGGTCGACGCGTTGCACTCAAAAAGCTTCCAAATGTGTTTCAATCGCTCGTGTCTTCGAAGCGTGTTTTTCGGGAGCTCAAAATGCTTTGCTTCTTCAAGCATGAAAATGTAAGTACACGTTTTTTTTCAGTCATTAATTTATATTGAGCCGCCATTTTTAACCTGTGGCAGTGCAGTAATGATAGTCCTTGCTACTTTTAATGAACACACAGCGGTTTGTCACGCATTTCAATTAATAAATGTTTCGGGAGCCAAACAAGTTTGCTGTCTGACTTTGCAGTCAAAGAATGGCCGGCGGCGCTCGTGTGTTTGTTGCGCTTTTATTAATGCATTTATGATGGCACTCGACGTTATCGTTTTTGTAATAAACGTTTAATTAAAAAGCAATTCGATTGCAGCTCAGAAACAGACACGAGCACACACACACAAACACACACGGCGTATACGCAATTTTAATTCGCTCTTTATGCATATTTTTTACATGCCAAAAGTACTTAGCGTAGTTGTCATTTCAAATTTAATTCCTTCTTTTTCCGAAGTTATTTTTATTGCTTTTTAAAAGTGTTAATACAAGTACAGTAAAAGCGCGCTTAGACGAACATGCTTCATGTCAATGATTTTGTTAGGTTTAAGAAGCGTTTGCTTCAGAGAAGTGCTCTTATTCAATTGATGGACTCAAGGCGTTGTCCGTCCAAGTGTTGTTCGTGAAGCCGGCTTTCACTGTATTTGCTTGGCTGAATAGTTGAATGTATATTGACTCACTCAAGCAGTCTCTGGTCTGTGGTGGTTGAGTGAGTCTTTGTAATTGACTCATCAGCTGACTTATGTTACATGCCAGACGGACGTGGCTCAAACGATTTCTCTTTCGATAGTGATCAAGTATACAGGCTCTGCCACGCCTCCTTTTAGGTGTTACATGCATTGTTATGCACTTCACTAATATGCTCATGTGCCATAAAGTGGAGGGCATAGAAATCCGCCATTCAACAACTTTAAAGTGTCTAAGCTGCTTTGGAAAATCTAATAAATAAACTGTCGCCTTTAATCAGATCAAGCATAATTCAATGCTTAATTTAAAGTCATTTTTATTATATTTTTTTTTTGCATTTGTTTCGCTTAGCAATTTTTCAACAATGAATGAATAACAAATTATTTTGCGCTTTTATTTTTCTTATTTAAACAAATTTTATGCTAAATAATAAAGCCGAAGCCAAAACCAAAACCAAAATAAATACAAATTTGTTGTATTTGCATGCAAATTTGCTAGCAACAACAACAACAACAACCATGACGGTCCGAGAAGCAAAAAGAAAAACGGTATGAAAATCAATGAATAAATCGCTGCAAGGTAGAAAAATTTACGGAATTAACAATAAAAATAGCTGGCAGTCTTTTACTTACGCCGCCCCCGCCAACACCGCCAACACCATCTCCACCAACCCCTCATTTACAACAACTTGTGATATTTGTTTAGCTTTGATATATTTTTTCATTTTATTTTTTCAAATATGGAGTTGAAGGCACATAAAAGTTGCTGTTGTTGTTGTTGTTGTTGTTGGTTTTTATGTTGTGGCATTCAAGAAACGACGGCGGACACGTGCAACACAAACAGCAGCAGCAACTAAACAACAACAACAACGGCGACAACATGAGGCAAATGTGTTGGCAACAAGTCTAAAAATTGTAATTGTTCTGTCTTTTAATGTCGCTGACAGGCGGCGTAGACTTGACGATGTTGACGGTAGCGGTGGCGACGGTTGGTAACACTGTCGGTTGCTGGGCACGAGCGGGGGTGTTCAAGGAGTAGTATAAAATATTCGCATTTGTAGAAATGACAGAGCACACATGTGATTGTGTTCGAAAGGGGCACAAACAAATGAGTAGTGAGAGGGGCGAGGGGTATACGAAGGCTTGCGGTAAACATTGTGACAATTTTATACATGTGTGTGAGTGTGTGTGTGTGTTGGAGTATTTAAGCCGACTTGGTAAGGAATTGTGTTCCTATAAAAAAAAACAAAGCTGATTTATTGGCAATGCCATAAAATCCGTGCAAAATACATTTGACATTTCCACACACACACACACACACAAGCACGCACATATTACAACATGCACCACGACAAACGCTACCGAAATGTCAGCTACGAAAATCATTTGAAATTATATCACATACGCAAAAACAGCAAAAAGAATATGTGAACACGTGAATTGTTATGCGTTCACTGCACAGATACATTTGCAGATACACACACACACACACACAGACAGACACAAGCGTGTAAATGCGAAATGTCAATGATAGAAAATTATCAAAATTCGATGTGAGATTCATTTAACATCATCATTATTGCTTAATGACGCGTAGGTTGGCACATGCCTTCGAGCGACTCCCATGGCCTTCTACCCACTGCGTCTAAAAATGTCGCCGATGCTGATGATGATGCTGATGCTGAGATGACAATGACGTTGTTGATGTTGATCGTTATAACGATGACTGTAATGCCGATGATAATGATTATGATGATGATGATGATGATTGTATTGCCATGCCAATGCTGACATATTGAAAGTGCTCGCAGGTGTGCGCTTCAAATGCTTGCAACAAGAGCGTCGAATGCCTGGGGCCACGTGCAGAAATATGACTTGGGCTGCAGGAGCAAGGGCTTAGGGGGATGGGAAGAGTAGAAGACGTAGCAGACGTAGCAGAGTGTGCTTGACAACGATATTTCACATGATATCTGTATTTGTCATACATGATTGACGCAAGGCACAAGAGTCAGGCAGACTCAGAGACGGATAGACGGACAAAGGCATTTAAATAGACCTTAGTTAGACTTATAAGGAGTGAAAGGCGGAGTGAAGAAATATAATGTTAAAAACGAATGTCATATGACAATTTGTCGAAGGTGTCATCAACAATTACCGTGAATTGCTAATCTCAAGATGAAGTCCTCGAGAGAGAGAGAGATATGCATAACATTTGCTGTCAATGTCGTATGACAAATTGTAGCATGTGTCAAATATATCAAAAATTAAAAGCATAAAATTTGAAAAATGAAATATTTTAACTCAAAATGTTAATGAAATAAATTTGTAACTTTTAATTTTGTGACTTGTTTGGAACTCATGTTGCATTACTCATACGCCACGTCACGTCAAGTCACGTTTTGTTTTGTATGATAATTGTTTTTCAGTATTTGCATAAATTTGTTGACTTTGCGCTTGTCTATTTGTCTATCCGACTGTCCGTCCGTCCATTCGTCCGTCCGTCTGTCTTGCCTTTTCATTTATAAACATTTTCATGCATTTTCCTTTGCTTTAATGTTGTTGTTGCTGCAGTTTGGCAGCCAACGATAGGTGTGCCTTTGCAACACGCCCCTTGCCGCCCCCATTGCTTCCTCTTCTGCTGACTGCTTTGCCTTGGCACAACGCTCATGGTTATTCTAAGCAAAAGTTTAGTTTATTTTCTGTCGGAATTAAAAATGCTAAACGAGAAACGTTGAACGTCAAATGACTTCGACTTTTATGTGACTTACCATTTAAATATTAAAATTTATGCATGCACAGGTTGTCAGGGGGCATGGCATGTGTGTGTATGCATGTGTGTGCGTGTTGTCATGAAGGCGTATTAGCCACAAACACACAAACGGACAGACAGACAGACAGATAGACAGAGGGACACACCCACACGTTTCATTCACTCACTCATTCATTGATCGATCGATTCTCCGTCTGAGTAACTTCACCTGTACGCATAGCCAACTTACATTGTTGTTGCTGTTGTTGTTGTTGTCGTGTTAAGGTTGGTTGCACTTGTCATTTGAACAGGAAATGAAATAGAAGCCAGGAAGCGAACAAATATTGCGCTGAATTAATTAAATCTTGTGGGCGTTCGAACATTTTTGTGCATTTTGTTGGATTTGGTGAAGTTATTAAGCGCTTCTGCGTCTGCTTTGAGCATGGCCGTGCTTCTGCAAAGTTCTCAACTCGAATTATGAAAGCCAACGCAGCTGAAATGTGTAGAAGAAGACTTTGTTTCTGAGTATAAAGCTTAAGTTCAAAGAGCATGAAACGCTTAATAGTGAAGCGATAACTCCTCACTTGACTATCAACGAAATTCGCTTCATCTTCCAGACTAAAAGTTCTTGGACAAGTTAATAAAAGTTCAAAATTTGTCAACGATGGAAAGTTTTGTACATCTTAAACCCTCTGTAAAGTGGTCACTCTTATATAACCTCAAAACTTATGACCGGAAATGTCATGCCAAACAAACAAGTCGAAACTTATCTTCATTGACAGTTGTTGCAACTTTTTTCAAAGCGTATAAAACTTCAACAAATGTCACACATTTTCCACTGAACTGAACGACATAAATAACATAAAATTAATAATTTTTAATGCTTAAAATTGTGTTTTTTTTCAAGACCAAAAAGCACACAAAAATTACTTTGAAAAAAAATGTAATTAGTTAAGAGGCAACCTTGAATAAAGCGCCATCTGGCGTTGAGCATTTATTTAACGAGAATTTTGTTGCTTGCAAGTTTGTTTGTGTAAGTTCAAGTGTGTGTGTGTGTGTGTGTGCTAAGAAAATAGCCAAGAGGAGGGAAGAGTGTGGAAGACAAGCCGAAACAGCTCTTGTTTTAGTGCATTTTAAGCTGAGCCAAAGCCAACAATAAAGAAGAAGCTTAAAACAAGGCGACAGCAACATTATAACAACAACAACAACTACAACAACGAGAGCAACTAAGAATTTCATTGTATTGTTTTATGTTGTAGTCATAGCAACAACAACAACAACAGCAACAACAACAGCAACAGCAACAGCAACAACTGCTTGAGCAAATTTCAACCCAAAATAGTTTACAAGTTTCCATTTTGAACGCTCAAATAAAGTTTTAAGCTTAAAAATTCTGCTCGTTGTTGTTGTGACGTTTATTGTTGTTGTTGGCTGCTGGTTTTCACTTGGCTTTGCGTAAGTGCCTGTGCGTGTGTGTGTGTGTGTGTGTGACAACTTGTGCGCTCATATCACTTTTGTCAAAAGTTTTTCATCACCCAACAACAACAACAACAACAATAAACATTGCTTTTGTTTTTGTTTCTATTTGATTTCTTCTTTTTAATTTTTGGCCCTCAAGTGGCAAAGTAAGTAAATCTTGTTGTCACTTGACTGTCTGCCTCAGTCTATGTGTGTGTGTGTGTGTGTGTGTGTGTCTTTGTCAATTTAACTGTTCGTTCATCTCTCTCTCCCCTTCTGCCCCTCTGTCTCCCTGTCACATTTTACCAGCGCTCATAAATTCAACTTGACAACTCTTTTAACACGTTTATTAGCCCGATTTGTGTTTATGCCTGAAAAAGTTCACAAAAACAACACTCAAGCGAAACATCTGACTTTGCCATCTGACTTTTTGTGATTGCAAAAGTGAAGTTTGCGCTTTTTTCTAATGCCATGTAATTAGTGTAAAAATGCACGTGTTGAGTTCGATAGAATTGCAGCAGCAACAACAACAACAACCACAACAGTAACAACTGCAATGACAAACCACCAAACAACAACAAAGAAGTGCCGTCATTGCAGCTGCTGAGCAAACGCTTTAAAGTCACACAAGAAATCAACAACAACAACAACAACAACCAAACTACAAAAGAAAAAACGTTTACTTGCAAACTTGTGTCGGCATTTTTGCCCCTCGTTTTTTGTGCTTTGGTCAAAGTGCGCAAAAATTGCTTCGTTTTTTTGTGTTCTTTTTTTTTCAAGCATTTTACAATACTAAAACAACAACAACAACAACAACAACGACAACAAGCGCACGCATATAAGAAAAAGCGTAAATTGAGCGTTACAACTCACAGAACGCTTCAACTTTAATTCGCTGCTTTCAACCCTCAACTCTGTTCGCCAATGTTGCGCCTACCCCCTCCCCCATTGAGACCTGCATGCAACTTCACTTAATGTCTGCGTTTTGTTGCGGTTTTTGTGTCTTTGTTCTTTGTTGCATGCGAGCAAAAACAACAACAACAGCAACATCAACAACAACAAAAACGCGTCGTAATTTTCTTAACATTTTGTTGTATTTTTTGCTCTTTGCTACCTTCAGACATGTTGTTGACTTATTGTAATCGAAAAAAAAAGAATCGAACAGAGACAACAATAAACGAAGAAGAAGAAAAAAGAATAAATGACTTTTCTTGTCTGATTTTTTCATGCATAATTTTCATATTAAAAAATAAGCAACCAAAAAGTAATAATAATTGTAATTATTATTATTATTTTTTGTTGTGTCTCTGTTTTTTTTTTTCCTCTCATATTTACTCAATTTTCTGTTTTGACCTTCGTTTTTGATTACTTTCGATTTTGCATGCTTTTCATGTGAGAGAAAAAAAACACTCCTTTTTTTGTAACAAAAAAGTAACAGAAACATTTTTTAGTGTTTTTTAAACTTAAGTTAAACTTTAACTAAAAATAATTCAAAGTATTTTATTGAAAGAAGAATTCTTTATGTATTTTCTAACTAATTTTTTTTCATTTTGTCTTTTCTGTTGAAATTTTTATTGCTTTTGAATTTCTTCTCTTCATCGAATGAATGCGCATTGTTTTTGTTGTTGTTGTTGTCGCTTTGATTATGCAGTTCCTTCATCATTTTCGATTGCTGACAAAATAAATCAACGCCTCTTGTCCACTGCCGCCTCTGTGCGCTAAGCAGCGCTGCAACGATCAACGTCATCGTCAACGTCGCTTTTGTTGCTCTCTCGCTCGAACGCGTTTGACTGCCAGTGATGCGCCTTACTGTCGTTAGTCCAACAGAATTGCTACAGTTCTTTGCTTCCCTTCGTCTCGGTCGCTTGCTGTTCGCTCTTGTCTTCGCACGCAGCACTTTTTGTTGCTTTGCTGAGCTCTTCGCGCTTTTTGACATTTTAAGCGCTTTTGCTTTGAGTTAGCGGCACTTTTTTGACTCAGCATCTGATTGCTATTGTTAGTGTTGTTGTTGTTGTTGTTGCTGCAGTCACAGACTAAACATCATCGCATTTCAGCATTGGCATTTTCTTTGTGTCTTTTGGCATTCGTTTTTGTTTTTGTTTTTGTGCTTTTTTGCTTTTCGTCTTTCGTCTTTGGTTTTTTTTTCGTGTGTAACTTTTGACGACGTCGACGTCAACGTCGACGACACTTAACATGACCGGCAGTGATTTTAACGTCTTCAGTGTGTTGTTTTTGTTGTTGTTGTGGCTTCTTGCCTTATTAAATGCTTAAAATTTATGGTGCGTCAAATATTAATTTCTGATTTACAGTGAAAAATGCTTAATCGGCCAAGCATGAAATAAAATTCGTCATTTGCACAAAGAAACTTGAAAATTCATTAATTTGTCTTTGCTTAATTAACCTCAAAAACGAAAATTCATAATGACTCATCATATTCACTCTTCTCTCTTCACTTTAATTTCAGGTGCTCTCTGCTTTGGACATTTTGCAGCCTCCTCATTTGGATTTCTTCCAAGAAATGTATCCTTTTCAATGACAAAATAACTAAAATTTAAACAAGTACTAAAAAAACGTATAACAACTTAAAGCGATAGAAGGCAAATGTTTTAGTTGAGAAACACACAAATTTCATAAAAAAGAAATTCACTGAAAATAATAATTGCAAAAATTCTCAAATAAAAAGCGAATTGCCTACTTTGAGGCGTTCTTTCAAGCGTAAACAACACAAAAAAAAACTCAGCAAAAGAAAAAAAAAAACAGAGAACATAAAAAACGCAAGTGCAAAATCAAAACTTTTTTAATTAAGCTTGATGTGTTTACAGCATTTAATTAAATTTAAGCGGTATTTTTTATCTCCTTCTTAGCTGACACACGTAAGATACTTTTTGGGGTTGTAGAAAGCGATATTCTTATAAAAGGAAGCTACTTTGATACTTATTTGGTTAAACATATAAAATAGGCTTATACGAAAAGATATACCGAACTCTGAGCCTGAAGTTTAAGCCAGAAACCCTTAAAATTCTTAACATTTCAGATAACAAATAAACAATAATGTTTGGTTTTAACCTTAACTCAATCTTTACGACTTAACCCAACTTTATTTTTATTGCACGAACTTGAAACACACACAGATATGTGATAACCGAACTACTCCAGTCAGATCTCCACAAGATTATTGTCTCACCACAGCATCTCTCCGCCGATCACATCAAAGTGTTCCTCTACCAGATACTGCGCGGCCTCAAGTATCTGCACTCGGCGCGCATACTCCATCGGGACATCAAGCCCGGCAACTTGCTGGTCAACTCGAATTGCGTACTCAAAATATGCGACTTCGGCCTGGCACGCGTCGAAGAGCCCGACCAGACAAAGCACATGACCCAAGAGGTCGTCACGCAGTACTACCGCGCCCCGGAGATCCTGATGGGCGCCCGCCACTACTCATCGGCCGTGGACGTCTGGTCGGTCGGTTGCATATTCGGTGAGCTGCTCGGGCGGCGCATCTTGTTTCAGGCACAGAACCCGGTCCAGCAGCTGGAACTCATCACGGAGCTGCTCGGCACACCGACCATGGAGGACATGCGGCACGCGTGCGAAGGTGCACGCACGCACATGTTGCGCCGTGCGCCGAAACTGCCCTCGTTCTCGGTGCTCTACACGCTCAGCTCGCACGCCACACACGAAGCCGTGCATTTGCTCTGCCAGATGCTTGTCTTCGATCCGGTAAGATTTCTCTTCCTCCCAGCCAATACCAAAGTAGCGTACACAACACATATGTACATCATAGTCCAGCACACAATATTGTATGAGTAACGTCGCTCTACTGAAATATTCTACACTCTACACACAAATTGTTAAGCGCATTCAAACTAATTGCCACTCTTTCCTCCTTGCCCCTTGGCACAATCTGCCATCTGTAGGACAAGCGTATCTCGGTGACAGATGCCTTGGCGCATCCGTATCTGGACGAGGGTCGCCTGCGTTATCATTCATGCATGTGCAAATGCTGTTTTACTACCTCCGCCGGCATGCGTCAGTACACCGCCGACTTTGAGCCCTCTGCCGGCCAGCCATTCGATGATTTGTGGGAGCGTAAATTGACATCGGTACAACAAGTGAAAGGTAAGTGAAATTTTCGGACACTGTACATATATGAAGTGATTTATCATCTCTCCTCTCTCGCTCCAACAGAGGAAATGCACAAATTCATTGCCGAGCAACTGCAAACTGGACGCGTGCCGCTCTGCATAAATCCACAGAGTGCTGCATTCAAGAGTTTTGCCAGGTAAGTGCGTAACAGTAACCACAACTGTCCAACAGTTGCACGCCCAAAAGTATACTACCAGAAAATCCACCAACCTTCTCTGAAAACGAATTTCCTCCACGTAGTTTCACGCCGTTAACTCGAAATTTTGTTTAATTAATGCTATTTTTTCAAAATTAACAATCAACCAACACGCACACACACACACACACACACACATACACTCACACAGACACATACAGTTACAGATACAGATACACCCAACTTGTTTGAATTCGCGTTAACTTGGCCAACATTTCCAACCTTATTCGTTCGTATTAATTCGCTTAACCAAAACAACAAAAAGAACATCAAAATAAACAACAAAAAAATAACCAACCGAAATTTTTGTTTACCGAATTTTGACACGTTTGCTTTATTTATTTTTATTTAATTTTTTTTTGTACTCTTTTGAAATTATTTTTTTTATTTATTATTTTAATTAATTATTTATTTTTTGAGTACAAAACAAAACCAAACTCCTTTGCTCTCTTTGCTTTTTGCTGCTGCTGTACTTGTTTATTTCATACTTCTTGACTTTAACCGATACTAACAACATAAATATATATATAATTATTTATATATATATATATATATATATATATATTTTTTTTCGTCTCTTTTCATTCATTATTATTTTCTATACTTTTTTTGTTTTTGTTTTTTTTTTTTTAAACAAATTTAAATTAATCTATAAATCTATAAAATTTAATTATATTTGCGTTGTTAAGCCAATGAGAGTGAGAGAATAAACTACTACTACTTCTACTACAACAACAACAACCACTGCTGCTGCTGCTGCTACTCGTGCTGCTACGGTGGCGTTTTGCCTGCGCTGCTGCCGCCGCCATTGCTGCTGTTACTGTTACTGCTATTGCAACTGTGCGTGCTGCTGCTGCCGCTGCCACTGTTACTGTCAATGTTACTGCTGCTGCTGTTGTTGTTGGAATGATGCCAAGTAAATCGGAGAAACCAAATGCTATAGAGAGCGTGAGAGAGTAAACGAGCTGCTGCTGCTGCTGCTACTGCCGCGATGCGCTGCAGGTAGACTAGCAAATGAGAGCAAATCAATGATCAATAGACACACAAGTACTTATGCAAGCGTTAAATAAAAAGGATGAAGAAGAAAAAGAAGAAGAAGAAGAAGTGTGTGTGTGTGTTTTTAATGGAACTCACAAAAGTATGCAATGCAATGTAACAATAATGTAGTCAAATAATTACTATTAACGATGATCGACTACTACAGCAACAGCAACAACAACAACCACCTTTTTGTCTACAACAACAACAGCTTAGAATGTTTTGCTTTACGTAAACTTAGCGTAAAAAACAAACGACTTCCGCCAACTTTTCTCATTTAGGTCTGTTAATAAACAAACAAACAAAAAAAATACAGTTATTATTTTTCTATTTTATTATTATTTTTCTTGTTTTTTATATATTTTTTGTTTTTTTTTTTTTTTGTGTTTTTTTTAATATTTGCTTATTTGTAAACTGCATTTTATGTTGTTTAATAAGTGTAAAATTTTTCTATAATTTTATTTTCATATACAAACATAAAATCATTTATTTATTTTTTTTCTTTAATTTAAATTAGTTTTTTTATGGATTTTTATATTACTTAAAAAAAAAACAATATAATAAAATATAACAATAACTGTAAATAATTTATAAATGATTTTAATATTGTAACTAAATGTACAATTGGCTACGAGTGAAAAAAAATATACAACAACAATAAAATAGTGAAATTAAATGCTTAGGGCTTTTCTATATACAATAATAAGCTAAATAATTTAATATGTTCACCCAACAAACACAAAGCAAACCAACCAAAAGACCGCTTTATTAATTAACACGAAAGTATTTAAAACTAAGAAATCATGGGCGCTTTTTTCCGCGCTTTCGTTCATATTTATTTATTTAACATATTCACATAGCTTACATTATACTACACAGCCTAAAAGTGAACTACACAGGCCAACAAAACTTCGTGTCAAAGTACCCTTTGTTTAATAAATTCTTATAACTTTTTAAAATAATAAAAACCAAACCAAAAGACGCTTCACTGTACATGACTTGATGTTGTGTTGTCCTGTGTAGAACAAGTTTACTTTTGAAATTAAAATTTTTTTTATGCCTCACATTCACAAAATCATCTTCCTCACCTCCGTCATTTATATATATATAAAGATTGCCACAAACAAAAATGTAGTTTTAATTAATTAAAAAAAGAATAATGTATATAATGAAATACGAAATTCCTTCTATTTAAAGTTATTAGACAAAAATTGAATCAACAAGCAAAAAAAACAAAAAACAAAAAACCAAAATCAAAAATTATGCAGAGCAGCAGTGATTGACTCCTCAAGTAGCTTTATTGCTTACTCTTTATTCTAATAACAACAACAACAATAAAAACAACAACAACAGCAAAACCAATCCAACCAATCAATCAATCAAGCTATCAATCAAGCAAGCAACCAAAACAATACAAAAAAATATCCATGTAAATTTTATCATTTAACTTATCTTTTATTAACAATATTATTTTGTATTTATATTTATATATTTCCTCTGCAATGCAAAGCAAACCCTCTTTTACAGTAGTTGCTAAAAAAGTTGCCCACTCTATTTTTAATTGTAGTAAAACAGAGTTTCTTGTATGCCTTTTACGTATGCCTTTTGAGCCTGAAAATAATAAAAGCAACAAATAGTAAATTTATATTTTTACATGCGATTTATTTTTTTAACGTTTGCATGTTGTGTAATTTGTTTTGTTAAGTTTTATTATTACTAAAAAGAAAAAAAACAAAAAATGTTTGATTCATTTATTATTTATTATTAGTTTTTTTTTTTGTTATTATATTATTTTTTTTGTATATATTTTTTGTTGTTACTTATTACTAACTGTATTTTTTCTGATGTACAAAACAAAATTTAAATAGAAAAAATGATAAAAATTTCTGTAAGCGAAGAAGAAGAAAACGAAATTTGTTAAAATGTTATTTCTCATTTACAGTTCGACAGTGGCGCATCCGTCAGAGTTGCCACCATCGCCGCATCAATGGGAATGACGTCAAAATGAGGCGATTGCAGCCTAAAATAAAAACAATGCAACAACAACAACAAATACAACAACTAAGCAAGGAGAAAATTAACAAAAACTTCGCGTTAATAACCAAATTTCACATTAGCCGTTAAAGCGAGAAAGAGATAGCAAGCAAATAGGAAAGACAAAGAGCGAATTAGTGAAAAACAAAAACAAAAACATTAATGTTTAAGATTTATGAAAATAACAAAAAGTGTTGAAATTAAAGCAAAGAAAACAACAACAACAACAATTACAACAACGATTATTATAAGTTTGAAAAGTTTAGAAAAAGAGCGTAAAACACAAAAACAATTGCCAAAAAGCTGCAACATTAAATTGTTGTTGAACATGTGAAAGTGTTACTCTTCATATAGAAGAAGAAGAGAGAATAAGATGAAGAAGCAGAAAAAGTCTTAGCAGAAAAGGAAAACTTTTAAGTAAGCAAAGAATTTAAAAGTTTAAGCATTCCACCACCGAATTAATTAACAAAATAGCATAAAATACAAATACAAAAACAAAACAACAACAACAACTACAAATGCATGACAAAAGACACACACAAACACACACATTTGTACACACAAAACACAACTCAACTTAACTAGTCTACGCAAACAACAAAAACAAAGGAAAAACTTTCGATGTAAGCAAAATGTGTGTGTTAAATTAAAGGCAAGAAAGGAAAGAAAGGAGGAAACATGTAACGGTGTAAAAGAAAGTAGCAAATAAAGCAGCGCAGCAGTAAAAGAAACACACACAACACACACACACACATACGCAAATGACAAATGAATTTATATGTTATGCAATGTAAACCCAAAAGGCGCAAAAATGCATAATTTAAACGAACAAAAAAACAAATTTGTGTAAAAAAAAGTACGCAAAAATATTTAAGCGTATGAAGAATGGAAAAGAGATGAAGAAACATTAGAACAACAAAAGACGAAAACGTTGGGAAAAAACAACTACAATATTGCGACTACAACAAAAAGACCACGTTTGATTTATAAGCGTAAAGCTTAAAAAAAAGAAAAAAATTGTATACAACAACAACAAGTACTCTTTGTATTGTTAATAAATAAACAGCGACGAAGAGTAAAAGGAAAGTTTACTCAACAACATTTTAAGTAATTAATTAATTAATTATGTATAAAAAAAAAAACAAAAGCAAAATTAAACACACACACAGACAAAACACACATACACAAACGTATATGAAAAGTTATTAACAATTAACAACAATTATGCATTGTCGTATCTAAAAAGTATCTACACTAAACTACATAAGAAAAATAAATTAAAAATAATTTAATTCATTTAATTTGTTTGCCAAATTTACCTCAAAACTTTTAAATTATAAACAACAACAACTTAAAAACCAACATTATATATTAAAACAAAATAAAAAAAAATATGCGCAATGAGTAAACAATTAAAATATATTTTAAAAATTATATTAAAAAAACTATATTAACTAAAAAATGAGTTAAGTCGAAATTTGTAGAATTTTCGTGTATGTAAAGCACAGGCGCTGTCGAAAAAAAGTTACGACTTCAGCGTAGAATTAAAAAACAAAGCAGCAACAAATAATGTATTTAATTGTAAAGTAGTGCAAATTTGTTTTGGTTTTCAAAATTTGTAATTTTTTTATTCTTGTAAAAATAATTTTCGTTTCGCTGTTCTTATTTTCTTATTTCTTTTTTTTTAACTTTTTGCACTGCGCTTCACTTTTGAAAATGGTTTCTCAAATGAATAACGAAAACAAAAACTTAAAAAAAAACCACAAAATATATATTAAAAAAATTAGTATTTAAAATATTTATGCGTATACTAAATAAAACATTAATTTGTGTATGCAAGAAAAAAATTATAAATTATATTAATTACGGCGCACATTTTGAAAAAAAAAAAAAAAACAAAAAAGCTCATGCGTAAATATTTAAAAATTAATTTTTTTTGTTTTTATAATGTTTTTGTGCAACTTTATTAATAAAAAATAAGCACTTAATGCGTCAAAAATTGCAAATTATTTTTAATATATAAAAAATGCAAAAAAATGCTTTTATTCGAAAAAGAAGGCAACACTTAATGAGCATTAATGAAATCTTAGCTTAAAATTTACTGTAATTAGTTGAAATGTCGCAAACAAAACGAAACAATTGAATAGTTTAAACAAAATAAATAACAAATGAACGGACGAGGAATAAAGAAGAGTTACAAAACCGTAGACTGATAGAACTTCTTTGAGATGCGCCTCAAAACCATTTTCGTATTAGTTTATTTCTTTGTTTTTATTCAATTATTTTTTTTTTAATAAACAATAAAACCATAAATTAAAATAAAGCAACATTTAAGAATGTTTAGCAACAATAAAAGCAATTCAATTTGCTAATAAACCAACATTGGCAAACTATGCGCAATATTTTAAGCGCTACTGTGGGTGCGCATTGTGCCGTTCAGACGTAAAAATCGCGTAGAAGAGCGCACGTCGAGAGTGACGATAAACATTACAGTGCTTGGAGAAAAACTAATGTACAGAAACAGTGGCGACTAAAATGTTGCGACAAATAATATAAGAGCAAATAAAAGAAAAACCTCGTTTAATTTTTAAGATTTTGAGTTAGTTTAAAAAAAATAGTGATTTATGCATTTCTATTTATGCAAAACCATCTAATTTTAATTTAGTAATTAATTAGTTTAAATCAATTTTAGAAAATAAAAAAAAAAACACATGCAATGCTCTATGACACATGTAAACGACAGACACACTGCCCCCCACCCAGTGAATGTGCGCACATGCTCGGAACGAACTCATGCACATACGCAACACACACAACACACACACACACATGGCAGTGCAACTAATGAGTAAAGTTGTTCTTATACAGTCGCGCCAACGTTCTTGAGTTGTGCGTAACTTCAAAATAGTTTTTAATAATATTTTTAATTTAAATTAAGTTTAAAAAAATGGCATTATTATTGCCACTTATATTGTAAATTTTTTTTATAATTCCTACGCTCACTGCTAACGAGAAGAAAGAGAATAAGAAGCCACCATTATTCAATTAACGAATTGTCTTTGAAATCCGACTAAGTTAAGACTGAGTTTCCGTTTCATTTTTTATTATTGAAATTACGCAAAACGACAAGAAAAATGCAATATTTAAATCTCTATTAAACACGAAAAAAACAAAAATATATATAAATATAAAATATATACAAAAGAAATTAATAAATTGTGAAGCAAAAATTGGCAACAAAAAAAATGCATTATTAAACTTAAATGTTTAACACGCTATTCATTGTGCTAAAGATTAAATAAATAAATAATTAATTAAATCATTAATAATTGTAGAACGTGTGCAAAAAACAAAAACAAAAGCAAATTAAGGCGAAATTATTATTGCTAATGAAATTAGTAGCGTTTATTGATGACTGTCACAAGAAACAGAAGTGTCAGGCAAAATTAGATGACGAAAACATTATACACAGTTTTTCTTTTCTTAGATGTAAGAATTATTAAGCAATACGTAGTCTCAAGTCAGTAAATATACATAAC